>CM033474.1:255102652-255324295 GCA_019447015.1 Hymenochirus boettgeri | reverse complement strand
GAGAGAGAATTAGAAAGTGAATATAATAAATTCTGTGACTGTGTAATAGGTAAAATAGTAAGAATAGAGAGACACCAGGACATATGGAATAGAATGAAAGTGATATAATAAAATCTGTGGCTGGTTTAATAAGGGAATAGTAAGAATAAGGAGACACCAGGACACAGGAAGAGAATTAGACAGTGAATATAATAAAATCCGTGGCGTGTTTATAAGGGGAATAATAAGAATAGGGGGACACCAGGAAGAAGAAGAGATTAGAAAGTGAATATAATAAAATCTGTGGCTGGTTATAGGGAATAGTAAGAATGGGAGGGACACCAGGACATATGGAAGAGAATTAGAAAGTCAATATAATAATAAAATCGTGGCTGTGGTAATAGGTGGAATAGTAAGAATAGGGAGATACCAGGACACATCGAAGAGAATTAGAAAGTGAATATAATAAATTCCGTGGCTGTGTTAATAGGGAAAATAGTAAGAATAGGGAGACACCAGGACACATGGAAGAGAATTAGAAAGTGAATATAATAAAATCCGTGGCTGTGTTAATAGGGGAATAGTAAGAATAGGGAGACACCAGGACACATGGAAGAGAATTAGAAAGTGAATATAATAAAATCTGTGGCTGTGTTAATAGGGGGATAGTAAGAATAGGGAGACCCCAGGACATATGGAAGAGAATTAGAAAGTGAATATAATAAAATCTGTGGCTGTGTTAATAGGGGGAAATAGTAAGTAGATAGGGAGATACCAGGACACATGGAAGAGAATTAGAAAGTGAATATAACAAAATCCGTGGCTGTGTTAATAGGGGAATAGTAAGAATAGGGAGACACCAGGACACATGGAAGAGAATTAGAAAGTGAATATAATAAAATCCGTGGCTGTGTTAATAGGGGGAATAGTAAGAATAGGGAGATACCAGGACACATGGAAGAGATTAGAATGAATATAAAAAATCCGTGGCTGTGTAATAGGGGAATAGTAAGAATAGGGAGACACAGGACACATGGAAGAGAATTAGAAAGTGAATATAACAAATCCGTGGCTGTGTTATAGGGGAATAGTAAGAATAGGGAGACACCAGGACACATGGAAGAGAATTAGAAAGTGAATATAATAAAATCCGTGGCTGTGTTAATGGGGAATAGTAGAATAGGGAGACACCAGGACAATGAAGAAAATTAGAAATTGAATTAATAATCCATGGCTGTGTTAATAGGGGAATAGTAAGAATAGGAGACACCAGGAACACATGGAAGAGAAAGAAAGTGAATATAATAAAATCCGGGCTGTGTTAATAGGGGAATAGTAGGGGAAGAGCAGCTTATTATATAGCTGATCATAACTATAGATGAGTCATTTGACATCATCACACTATGGGCAATTGATAGGAAACCATTCCCCTCCCCCGGTCCAGGTTTGTTCCTCCCGTGTTATTGAGAGAATGGTACAGTCTTGCTAACAGTAAACATGCTGTGTAAAATACATATTAATAACCGGTAACCTGTCAAATGTCCAATGCAGCCCTGTCAGTAACGATAAGAAAGATGGAAAAACACAAACGTGGATGGAGCAGGCGTCACCGATTTAGTTAGGGTATTTAAACTTTTTATAATATTCGATCCATTTTAATAAACACTGAAAAGTTTCCCATTAATAAGTGTAATATGTGATCAGTAATCAGAAAAATGTCTGTTTTGCCCTTGGCAGTGGTCACATGGTCTGTTATATTATATCTCTTTATTATAACCACTCAGTTCTATAAAAAAAATACCCCACTTTGCTATTATAATAGCCCCTTCTGTATTATACCCATGTCTATATACACATCTATATAATGCACAATACAGCCCATCTGAAGCCTTTATCCTACAGTCAGTCTCCGCTTCAGGATGTGAGGTTGTACTAGAGCTCCAGTGGTGATTATGTGTGATGAACAGGTTATTTACAGTGCCATAGAAAAACACAGTGATCTCAATATCCATGTTACCTGTGTGCTCCACTATATATTGTAAATCAAAGGCAAAATAATAGCTGGTCTCATTATTTGAGATGAAAACATAATAAACGCAATGTAAAGGCGATCTTTTATTGATTGAGAGATGACCGTATGCAAGCTTTCAGGACATTACAGTTCCTGTTTTAAAGGAAAAGGCAGGGGGAAGATGAACATCATTACATACGTATCAGCGTGTTACACAGCCACAAGCACTACAAAGTTACTCACAGACACCACGCTCAATTGCACTGATGTTGCTGATAGTTAGATAGATAACAGTAAATGTAACTTATCTGTATAAAGGTTGTACATATCTAACAGGAACAAAAGTAAATGCAGGAAGGCACAAGCAAACCACAGTTTGCAATCCAAAGTGTTTTATTGCTGCTTACAAGGTGACAACATGTTTTTAAACGTGCATGCAAGAAAAGAACACATATCCCCCTGTATGTATACTCTCGGGGCGTTTTACCCAGACTCGCGGACAATACGTGGTGTTAAAGTAATGATAACCGGTTTGCTAACGGTAAGCGCGACTTAACTCCATATCAGTGTCGGATGCGCAGGTTATGCAAAACGCACCTGCGACCGACGCTCGCGATTCAATATCGCGTTTGCTCTAGTTTTAGCACAGGATTTTAATGCCAGCAAATAGCTGGTGTTAAAATCCCGCGCTAAATGAGCCCCGTAGTTTTCTGCACAATCCTTGTCAGACTGGAAAACATGGGAGCCATTTAATACCACTATTAATGGAAATCATTTGCTGTGCACCCATTGGCTGCATTAGGTTTTACATACTCAACCAACACTGAGAAACAAGGGTTTTGTCAATAGCATTAAATTCAATTTGGCTAATCGTACATGAAAAGCCTGTGTGCCAATATTCAGTCTCACTGAACTCCAGCTATAATACACCCAAACCAGGGAATGTTGTGCAGCCTTAACAGCAAATATGAACCTTTGGTTGGGGGGCTTTCCTAGAAGACTAAAGGCCTCACACAGAGGGGAAATGGGCCGATATACTCATAGCAATGGAAGTATGCAGCCCATTAGTGTTGATTCTCAGTAGGTTTTTGGCATGTAAAGAAAACAGACACTTGTTAATAAGCTCCACATTGTTGCGGTTGGCAGTACTTACAGTGACATCCAAAACAGAGAGAGAAAGAGTCCAAAAAAATGCCATATTCTGAGATTAGAATGAAAAGTGTGTACAAGTGTGACTTTCTTAAAGGCAAATTGCCAGGTAGACAATCTTTGATGGGTAGGCCCAAGTTAGGAACCAGTTGGCTTTTCTTCCAAGTTCCAACCCCATTTACCCACTAAACAGCCTCTCCCCACAAAAAAAAACTGATATAAGGGTAAAGGGCACGTTACTGTGACAATACTAAGGATTAATACCTTCATTATCACTTAGACTTGACCTGTATTACTATTTTATCTCTGAATACTCACATTCTAAGCCATCAGTGTCCGCGGTCTCCAGGACATAGAATTCCATAATACTCTGTCTCACCTGCAAGTCCTGGCGAACAGAGAGATTTTAGGCCAAACAGTTTTTAAAGTATACCAGGTGTCATTTCCCTGACGAGAACTCTTATGCCACACAACCAGGAGGGGGGACAACTCAATAATTATGCAAAATGGTACTTGGGCAAGGCTGCTCAGCCCCTTCCTTTTTTCTGCTTCTCCCCCCAAACCACCCCATGTTACCCCCACACACACATCTCTTGCCTCTGGTTCAGACCCTGCCATATGTCCCTAGACTGCTTCACAAACCGTCATCTACTATATAACAAAACTGTTGTACCAGTAATGGTCAAAAGGATTGGCTCAAAGCACAAGTCAGATAATAAACACTACGGTACTTTGTACATGTATAGAGAATTGATTGATTAATAGGATGCAGAGAGTAGTTGTTAATGGGGCTTCATCAATATGGACTAAGTGCTAAGTGGGGTGCCACAGGGTTCTGTGTGGGGCAGCTTCTATTTAATCTATTTATAATGATTTGGAAGTGGGTATTGTCAGCAAGGTTTCTCGTGTGTTGCTGACGACACAAAACTTTCTCGACCATTAAAAACTGCAGAGGATGTGCAATCATTGCAGGGGGATCTAGATAGATGTCACATGGGCTGTAAGTGGCAGATGAGATTCAATGTTAATAAATGTAAGGTGATGCTTTTGGACTTAAAAATCCTTGTGTGCTGATTATACTATAAATGGCTGTGTTTTCTAAAGTTGATGGGTTTCTGAAACAAAATGTTGCAAGTTACTGGTATTGATACATAAAGTAGAGTGATCCAGGGATATTTCTATTACCACTTGAAGTCAGAAAGGATTTTTTTACCCTATATAATTCTGTGGGTATTGCTGAGGAGATTGGACTGTGACGTAGTCTTTATTCAACCCACAATACTGTACTATACAAATAAAATACTAATAAAATAATAATAAAAGGGATGAGACAGCTATTAACACCATATTACTGTATTGTGCCACAATGCTAAGTCTGCCTTTGTGTACTCCCACATCGAATTGATATTATAGTCAATGTAAACCTTTATTTGGAATTTCCCCTGTGGCTATATATTGCAGAAGGATTTTTATACCTTTATTTATCCAGATCTTGTGTCCTTCTCATAGTCCAATTTGCTCAGACCAACATAGAATATGGGTGTTTTACATTATTGTGCTATAATATCTCATACATCTTAAATGCAAATATCACACAAATTGCAGGGCAATGTTGTATCAGGATATTTGGGGTAAAACCCGCGATACTGGGTGTATTATTGGGTTTGCGCAGGTTTTACAAATTTTGCAGTGGCCAACGCAAATTATTTTTAGAAATAGATTCTACGCAGCATATCGGATATAGGCTAAACAAAGATTTAGCTACCATGTAGAGTGAACCTTAACACCATGAATGGTGCTGCTGCAAACCTGACCGGCAATAGGTATATGAATAGGTTCCTTCTGGTGCACAAAGCAGCTTGAATCCCATGTCTTTCGGCTGGTTCCATAGATCCGTTTGTCCCCATGTCATAGTAGCATACCAATAATAGTCAGTCTGTCCCCTGTCATTCTTCCGAACTAGAACAAAGTAAGCCTCAAAACAATAATCCTCATAGTCTACATGTATCAACTCCCTGATATCTGTGCACACACTAAACTCAATCTTAGCTCCCCAAACTGAATAGATCCGCACTAGACTTATTCACGTTTTGAGGGTTACTCCTCTTCCTCCGGGTCTTCAATGTCTTACCAGGCCTTGGGTTCTACACTAAAGTACAACCAATTTTCTGCAGTTGGAAACTTAATTGCCCCATATCAGAATGTGTTTCTGATCCTCTGCACTTTCAAACTGCAAAATAGTCAATGTAATACAAGAGTAATGTAAACAATAAGTAATTACACAAGTAAGTATACAAGTAGACCTGCGCATTATATTTCATTTTCTCTGTCTTTAAGGCCAAGTCTTCTGACATGATGTAACACGTTCTCTCTCTCTCTTGGGCTGGGTGGATATTTCAAACAGAACCAAACTGTCCAGGTCAAGCTAAATATTGACCATCATTTTCAACCCAACCGATTCTTAGCCGATCGGCTGAACTGCACCATTGCACATGCGTGGGGTGCAAATTGCACATATTGTGGTAGTTTTACACACTGAAACATCCTGAGATGTCTCTAGAAATAAAACCCATGAAAACCACACAGGAGAAACTCACAGGAATGCACTCGAATAGGAAAAAGCATGCTTTAGGATACGTGCTTAGCGCACTAAAAAGATATCATGTTACGGGTATTTGGATTTTTAGCAGACCTTGGCCTTTACGGGTTTATTTCACCAGCCTAATGCTGCCTTGAGTGCAGCTTTAACTCTCCCACACAGTTTAATAGTACAGATCTATAATCAATACAGCTAACAATAACCAGTGACAGCTAAATGTTGGAAGTTCCAAATTTGCCGCACTGCCGGGCGCCACATTTTTCATACAATACCCTAAGTAAATCTTCCAATTCAGCAACCAAGGGTAATTTGCTTAGAAAGCAAAGCAGCTGGTTCATATTGGGCCTTTTATTCCATCCAAGGGATTTGGAGGGTGGTAATAGACTGGGGTCCCTGGTTTGTTCAGCTCAAATTCAACGGAATTTTAACAGGGTTGCTGGCTTTAATGATTCATTCTACAATCATTTATTTAACCCTGAAGATATCTAAGGTTTGGCAGGAAAACTGTCAGTATTACATTCCATTTTATTATAAATAAATAAACAAACTTGGGATAACTGTCTCCCTATTCTTACTATTCCCCTATTAACACAGCCACGGATTTTGTTATATTCACTTTCTAATTCTCTTCCATGTGTCCGGATCTCCCATTCTACTATTACCCATTAAACACGCCACAGATTTTATGATATCACTTTCTAATTCTCTTCCATGTGTCCTGGTGTCTCCCTATTCTTACTATTTTCCCTATTAACACAGCCACGGAATTTATTATATTCACTTTCTAATTCTCTTCGATGTGTCCTGGTATCTCCCTATTCTTACTATTCCATCTATTAACACAGCCACGGATTTTATTATTATATTGACTTTCTAATTCTCTTCCATATGTCCTGGTGTCTCCCTATTCTTACTATTCCTCTATTAACGCAGCCACAGATTTTATTATATTCACTTTCTAATTCTCTTCCATGTGTCCTGGTGTCTCCCTATCTTAATTCACCTATTACACAGCACGGATTTATTATATTCACTTTCTAAATTCTTCCATGTGTCCTTGTGTCTCCCTATTCTTACTATTTCCCTATTAACACAGAACGGATTTTTATATTACTTTCTAATTCTCTTCCATGTGTCCTGGTGTCTCCCTATTCTTATTATTCCCCCTATTAACACAGCCAACGGAATTTAATTATATTCACTTTCTAATTCTCTTCATGTGTCCTGGGTTCTCCCTATTCTTACTATTCCACCTATTACCACAGCCACGATTTTATTATTATATTACTTTCTAATTCTCTTCCATATGTCCTGGTGTCCTATTCTTACTATTCCCTATAACCAGCACAGATTTTATTAATTCACTTTCTAATTCTCTTCTGTGTTCCTGGTGTCCCTCCTATTCTTATTATTCCCCCTATTAACACAGCCACGGATTTTTAATTATATTCACTGTCTAATTCTCTTCCATGTGTCCTGGTGTCTCCTTATTCTTACTATTCCCCTTATTAACACAGCCACAGATTTTATTATATTCACTTTCTAATTCTATTCCATATGTCCTGGTGTCTCTCTATTCTTACTATTTTACCTATTAACACAGTCACAGAATTTATTATATTCACTTTCTAATTCTCTTCCATATGTCCTGGTGTCTCCCTATTCTTACTATTCCCCCTATTAACACAGCCTCGGATTTTATTATATTCACTTTCTAATTCTCTTCCATATGTAATGGTGTCTCCCTATTCTTACTATTCCCCTTATTAACACAGCCACGGATTTTATTATATTCACTTACTAATTATCTTCCATACGTCCTGGTGTCTTCCTATTCTTACTATTTCCCCTATTAACACAGCCACGGATTTTATTATATTCACTTTCTAATTCATAGAAGTGATATAATAAAATCCGTGGCTGTGTTAATAGGGGAAATAGTAAGAATAGGGAGACACCAGTACATATGGGAAAATTAGTAGTGAATATAATAAAATCCGTGCTGTGTTAATAGGGGGAATAGTAATAATAGGGAGACACCAACATATGAGAGAATTAGAAAGTGAATATAATAAAATCCGTGGCTGTGTTATAGGGGAAATAGTAAGAATAGGGAGAACACCAGGACATATGAAGAGAATTAGAAAGTGAATATAAAAATCTGTGCTGTTTAATAGTAAAATGTAAGAATAGAAGACCACGACAATGGAAGATTAGAAAGTGAATATAATAAAATCTGTGGCTGTGTTAATAGGGGAATAGTACGAATAGGAGACACCAGGACACATGGAAGAGAATTAGCAGTGAAATATAAAAATCCGTGGCTGTGTTATAGGGGGAATAATAGAATAGGAGACACAGACCATGGAAGAGAATAAAAGTGATAAATAAAATCTGTGGCTGCGTTAATAGAGGAATAGTAAGAATAGGGAGACACCAGGACATATGGAAAGAATTAGAAAGTCAATAGAATAATAAAATCCGTGGCTGTGTTATAGATGGAATAGTAAGAATAGGGATATACCAGACACATCGAAGAGAATGAAAGTGAATATAATAAATTCCGTGGCTGTGTTAATGGGAATAGTAATAATAGGGAGACACCAGGACACATGGAAGAGAATTAGAAGTGAATATATAAATCCTTGGCTGTGTTAATAGGGAAATAGTAAGAATAGGAGAACACAGGACACATGAAGAATTAGAAAGTGATATAATAAAATCTGTGGCTGTGTTAATGGGGGGATAGTAGAAATAGGAACCCCAGGACATATGGAAGAGAATTAGAAAGTGAATATAATAAAATCTGTGGCTGTGTTAATAGGGGGAATAGTAAGAATGGGAATACCAGGACACATGGAAGAGAATTAAGTGAATATAACAAAATCCGTGGCTGTGTTAATGGGGGAATAGTAAGAATAGGAACACCAGGACACATGGAAGAGAATTAGAAAGTGAATATAATAAAATCCGTGGCTGTGTTAATAGGGGAATAGTAAGAATAGGAGAACCAGACACATGGAAGAAAGAATTAGAAAGTGAATATATAAAATCCGTGGCTGTGTTAATAGGGGATAGTAAGAATAGGGAGACACCAGACACATGGAAGAGAATTAGAATTGATATAACAAAATCCGTGGCTGTGTTAATAGGGGAATAGTAAGAATAGAGGAACCGACCATGGAAGAGAATTAAAAGTGAATAATAAAAATCCGTGGCTGTGTTAATAGGGGATAGTAAGAATAGGGAGACACCAGGACATATGAAGAAAATTAAAATTGAATATATAAAACATGGCTGGTGTTAATAGGGGAATAGTAGAATAGGGAGACCCAGGACACATGGAAGAGATTGAAAGTGAAATATATAAAATCCGTGGCTGTGTTAATAGGGTATAGTGGGAAGACGCTTATTATTAGCTATCATCACTATAGATGAGTCATTTTGACATCATCACACTATGGGCAATTGATAGGAAACCATTCCCTCCCCCGGTCCAGGTTTGTTTCCTCCCCGTGTTATGAGAGAATGGTACAGTCTTGCTAACAGTAAACACTGCGTAAAATACTATATTATACCGGTAACCTGTCAAATGTCCAATGCAGCCCTGTCATAACAGATAAAGAAGATGGAAAAACACAAACGTGGATGGAGCAGGCGTCACCGTATTTAGATTTTAGGGATATTTAAACTTTTTATAATATTCGATCCATTTTAATAAACACTGAAAAGTTCCCATTAATAAATGTTAATATGTGATCAGTAATCAGAAATGTCTGTTTTGCCCTTGGCAGTGGTCACATGGTCTGTTATATTATATCTCTTTATATAACCACTCAGTTCTAATAAAAAAAATACCCACTTTGCTATTATAATAGCCCCTTCTGTATTATACCCTGTCTATATACACATCTATATAATGCACAATACAGCCCATCTGAAGCCTTTATCCTACAGTCTCTCCGCTCGATGGAGGTTGTACTAGAGCAACCAGTGGTGATTATGTGTGATGAACAGGTTATTTACAGTGCCATAGAAAACACAGTGATCTCATATCCTGTTACCTGTGTGCTCACTATATATTGTAAATCAAAGGCAAATAATAGCTGGTCTCATTATTTTGGATGAACATCAAAAACGCAATGTAAAGGCGATCCTTTTATTGATTGAGATGATGACCGTAGCAAGCTTTCAGGACATTACAGTTCCTGTTTTAAAGGAAAAGGCAGGGGAAGATGAACATCATCACATACGTATCAGCTTGTTACAACAGCCACAAGCACTACAAAGTTTCACAGACACCACGCTCAATTGCCACTGATGTTGCATAGTTAGATAGAAACAGTAAATGTAACTTATCTGTATAAAGGCTTGTACATATCTAACAGGAACAAAAGTAAATGCAGGAAGGCACAAGCAAACCACAGTTGCAATCCAAAGGGTTTTATTGCTGCTTACAAGGTGACACTGTTTTAAACGTGCATGCAAGAAAGAACACATATCCCCCTGTAGTATACTCTCGGCGTTTTACCCAGACTCGCTGGACAAATACGTGGTTTAGGTAATGATAACCGGTTTGCTAACGTAAGCGCGACTTTAACTCCTATCAGGTCGGATGCGCAGTTTTATGCAAAACGCACCTGCGCATCCGACGCTCGCGATTCATATCGCGTTTGCTCTAGTTTTAGCACAGGATTTTAATGCCAGCAAATGCGGTGTTAAAATCCCGCGCTAAATGAGCCCCGTATTTTTCTGCCACATCCTTGTCAAGACTTGGAACACATGGGAGCCATTTAATACCACTATTAATGGAAATCATTTGCTGTGCACCCATTGGCTGCATTAGGTCTTTACATACTCAAACCAACACTGAGAACAAAGGGTTTTGTTCAATAGCATTAAATTCAATTTGGCTAATCGTACATGAAAAGCCTGTGTGCCATATTCAGTCTCACTGAACTCCAGCTATAATACACCCACCCAGGGAATGTTGTGCAGCCTTAACAGCAAATATGAACCTTTTGGTTGGGGGCTTTCCTAGAAGCTAAAGGCCTCACACAGAGGGGAATATGGCCGATTATACTCATAGCAATGGAAGTATGCAGCCCATTAGTGTTGATTCTCAGTAGGTTTTGGCATGTAAAGAAAACAGACACTTGTTAATAAGCTCCACATTGTTGCTGGTTGGCAGTACTTACAGTGACATCCAAAACAGAGAGAGAAAGAGTCCAAAAAAATGCCTATTCTGAGATTAAATGAAAAGTGTTACAAGTGTGACTTTCTTAAAGGCAAATTGGCCAGGTAGACAATCTTTGATGGTAGCCCAAGTTAGGAACCAGTTGGCTTTTCTTCCAGTTCCAACCCCATTTACTCCCACTAAACAGCCTCCCCACCAAAAAAAATCTGATATAAGGGTAAAGGGCACGTTTACTGTGACAATACTAGATTAATACCTTCATTATCACTTTAGACTTGACCTGTATTTACTATTTTATCTCTTGAAATACTCCACATTTCTAAGCCATCATGTTGCCCCGAGTCTCCAGGACATAGAATTCCATAACTACTCTGATCTCACCTGCAAGTCCCTTGCCGACAGAGAGATTTTAGGCCAACATGTTTTAAAGTATTACCGGTGTCATTTCCCGACGAGAACTCTTATGCCACACAACCAGGAGGGGGGACAACTCAATAATATGCAAAATGGTACCTTGGCAAGGCTGCTCAGCCCCTTCCTTTTTTCTGCTTCTCCCCCCCAAACCACCCCATTTTTACCCCCACACACACATCTCTTGCCTCTGGTTCAGACCCTGCCATATGTCCCTAACTGCTTTCACAACCTGTCACTATACTATATACAAAACATGTTGTACCGTAATGGTCAAAGGATTGGCTCAAGCACAAGGTCAGATAATAAACACTACGGTACTTTGTACATGTATAGAAATTGATTGATTAATAGGATGCAGAGAGTAGTTGTTAATGGGGCTTCATCAATATGGACTAAAGTGCTAGTGTGTGCCACAGGGTTCTGTGTTGGGCAGCTTCTATTAATCTATTTATTAATGATTTGGAAGTGGGTATTGTCAGCAAGGTTTCTGTGTTTGCTGACGACACAAAACTTTCTCGACCTATAAAACTGCAGAGGATGTGCAATCATTGCAGGGGGATCTAGATAGATTGTCACATTGGGCTGCTAAGTGGCAGATGAGATTCATGTTAATAATGTAAGGTGAGTCATTTTGGACTTAAAAATCCTTGTGCTGATTATACTATAAATGGCTCTGTGTTTCTAAAGTTTGAGGGGTTTCTGAAAACAAGAATGTTGCAAGTTACTGGTATTGATACATAAGTAGAGTTGATCCGGATATTTCCTATTACCACTTGAAGTCAAAAGGATTTTTTTACCCTATATAATTCTGTGGGTATTGCTGAGTAGATTGGACTAGATGGACGTATGTCTTTATTCACCCCAAATACTGTACTATACAATAAAATACTAATAAATATAAAAAAGGTGTAGACAGCTATTATACACCATATTACTGTATTGCTGCCACAATGCTAAGTCTGCCTTTGTTATACTCCCATCTGAATATGATATAATATGTCAATGTAAACCTTTATTTGGGAATTTCCCCTGTGGCTATATATCTGCAGAAGATTTTTTATCCTTTTATTTATTCCAGACTCTTGTGTCCTTAATCATAGTCCAATTTGCTCAGACCCAACATAGAATATGGGCTGTTTTACATTTTATTGTGCATAAATCTCTCAACACTAAATGCAATATCACACAAATTGCAGGGCAATGTTGTATCAGGATATTTGGGTAAACCCGCGATACTGGGGATATTGGGTTTGCGCAGGTTTTACACAATTTTGCAGTGGCCAACGCAAATTATTTTTAGAATAGATTCTACGCAGCATATCGGATATAGGCTAAACAAAGATTTTAGCTACCATGTAGAGTGAACCTTAACACCTAATGAATGGTGCTGCAAACCTGACCGGCAATAGGTATATAATAGTTTCCTTTCTGGTGCACAAAGCAGCTTGAATCCCATGTCCTTTCGGCTGGTTCCATAGATCCGTTTGTCCCACTGTCATAGTAGCATACCAATAATCAGTCAGTCTGTCCCCGTCCATTCTTCCGAAGCTAGAACAAGTAGCCTCAAACAATAATCCTCATAGTCTACATGTTCAACTTCCCTGATATCTGTGCACACCACTAAACTCAATCTTAGCTCCCAAACTGAATAGATCCGCACTAGACTTATTCACGTTTTGAGGGTTACTACTCCCTTCTTCCTCCGGGTCTTCAATGTCTTACCAGGCCTTGGTTTCTACCTAAGTACAACACATTTTCTCCAGTTGAAACTTAATTGCCCCATATCAGAATGTGTTTCTGATCCTCTGCACTTTCAAACTGCAAAATAGTCAATGTAATACAATAGATGTAATACAAAGTAATGTAATACAAAGTAATGTATACAAAGTGACCTGCGCATTATTTTCATTTTCTCTGTCTTTAAGCCAAGTCTTCTGATCATGATGTAACACTTCTCTCTCTCTCTTGGGCTGGGTGAGATTTCAAACAGAACCAAACTGTCCAGGTCAAGCTAAAATATTGACCATCATTTTCAACCCACCCGATTCTTAGCCAGATCGGCTAGAACTGCACACATTGCACATGCGTGGGGTGCAAATTGCACATATTGTGTAGTTTTACCACACTGAAACATCCTGAGATGTCTCGAAATAAAACCCATGAAAACCACACAGGAGAAACTCACAGGAATGCACTGTCGAATAGGAAAAGCTTGCTTTAGGAAACGTGCTTAGCGCACTAAAGATATCATGTTACGGTATTTTGATTTTTAGCAGCACCTGGCCTTTACGTGTTTTATTTCACACAGCCTCATGCTGCCTTGTAGTGCAGCTTTAACTCTTCCCACACAGTTAATAGTACAGATCTATCTCAATACAGCAACAATAACCAGTGACAGCTAAATGTTGGAAGTTCCAAATTTGCCGCACTGCCGGGCGCTACATTTTTCATACAATACCCTAAGTAAATCTTCCAATTCAGCAACCAAGGTTAATTTTGCTTAGAAAGCAAAGCAGCTGGTCTCTATTTGGCCTTTTATTCCATCCAAGGATTTTGTGAGTGGTAATAGCCTGGGTGCTCCCTGGTTTGTTCAGCTCAAATTCACGGAATTTTAACAGAGGCTTGCTGGCTTTAATGATTCATTCTACCATCATTTATTTAACCCTGAAGATATCAAGGTTTGGCAGGAATAACTGTCAGTATTTACATTCCATTTTATTATAAATAAACAACTTGGGATACCTCGGGTTATCAGAAAGTCCGATCACAGCCGTAAATGTACGTCCGCGATCGTTCGTACATACCATGTAGTCAGCAAAGTACCGCAATGATATTGAGTAGGCGAACGTAAATCTAAGGCCATGTCATAAATTTACCACCGCTGACATCGATCGCGGGAACAATTGTTAAAGGTGCGGTATCACAAATAAGACAACTCAATTATGAAAAAAGCTTTATTCGATCGCAAACAGATTCAATTTCTTAGCATGGATCCTTCTCAACTAAGATCCTGAAAAGATTCACAAGCCTTTTTGATGACTTTGAGCGCAATGTTCTACTGTATCTAGATCTATCCAGAAATATATTTAAATTCCTTTTGGATGAATTGATGACTAAGAAAGAAAATATTAATAAAAGCTCTAATTATTTGTAAAGTGGTGTTCCTTGAAACGTTCCTCAATTTTGTTTCTGCAAGGGCAAAAGGTTTAGAAACGCTGGCAGAGCCTGTGAAAGTGTAATTTTAATGGGTATGAGCACGTGCCCATAGCACACCTTCAGCACTTACAGAGTTATTTTCTGGGTCTAGGTGGACCCATCCTCGACACTGTTTAAATGTAGGTGTACTGTGTTGTACAGGTTTCCTTCACAATAACTGGCAAACCTACCCTATTGCTTGCCATACATGATAGATGTGTTGATTCAGTAGATTCACTTACAAGCGCAAATTGTATCAGATTTCTAATGATGTGTTTTTTCAAATGTTGTTTGCCTCATTATGCAAAATGATTGCACCAACGGTTCTTTTGACATTGCCACAAACTGGCTGCAAAGTGTGTGGGCACCTAACATCATCTGTTAGTGGGTACCACGGATCGATACTTAACATGACCATATTGGCAGTATGTTTTTTTCAAAGTAGATTGGACATTCCAGTAAATCCCAGCTGATCTGTGGTCTTCTATGGTCCGCAAAATTTCCATTGACTGGCAATATTTTGACCCGGACAACTAGGTGACCAGTCGATCGCCCCAAAATATCTCCCCATGTGTCACTTCCTTAATCCTGACCCATTCTGACTACAGTTCCTAGCCTTAGGCCGTAATGGAGGATTCATGTCATGGTTTTCCAACCGTGATTAAAACATTCTTATTGAGAGATGAAACTCTTCTACATTTAGCACGTTGATGTCTACATGACAGACGCTTTTAGAATTTAGAATATGATGGGAATGTGATGCTGCTGGTTAAGCTATTAGGATAAACATTTTAATTACTTGTTTTAAACTTCGTCCTCTCTGCTTCCTTTATGTGATGGGGATTTATATATGTGATGGGAGTTTATAAATCCCTGATATGAAATAGAATGACAACAGAAAATTGAATTAATTGCATTTAGCACCTGCAGTAATGAAAGGAGCAAAGGACTGCCCTTATTTTTTACTCCACCCAGCTAATCAGTTGTTACCTAACTGCTTAAGGGCATGTCCACCCACAAATGAATTTCACACACTGATTAAGCACCCCCCAAACCCAGATCTTTTTTTACTTACCTTCTTCAAAGATACCCAGGAGCATACTACAAGAGGGACAATTAGAACTCCTAGCCAGGATGACATTCTATGGTATCATATACCCTATTCCATATTTTATATTTGTAGACACTTTAAAGAGGGAGACAGGATTTGTGCCAAATGATGTTCTTTTGTTGGAGCAATACTTTCTTGGCTGTCTCCTTTTTTATGGGGTTGGTTTTCACATATTACGTAAGGGAACAATTGTTAATTGATCACAACATAAGGGTGACTGTTTTTTAAGTTGTATAGCTGCCCCGATCTCCAACTGAGATGAATAAGAGCACTTATATAGCTGACTCCTGATAGGATGTACTGACCGCCATAGTTAAAATTTGTCTCCAATAGGAGAATTAAAGGGCACCACCACCAGCCCTACCTCTGCTTGTTTTTACCAACTTCTCTCTGCCTACTCCCTTGGAGACTTCATTTGAACTTTTGTTCTTCCTTTTTCTTGGCCCTGATTTCATTTGCCCTTTCAAACAGGCGCTGGACTTGTTATATGTTTTTAAGACGAGTTGTAACAATTTTCTGTAATCAAAATGTGACCTGCAATGTTGGAATATATACCACATAAGCCAAATGTTACAGAGGTAAATTTTCCTGCGCCCACATCAAAATGAGATCAATAATTTGTCAAGTCGCTAACCTTCTGATTCATGTTGTTGTTGAGGATTGAGTTGCTCTTTAAAATGTTTATCCTTAAAGGGCAAGTCTACATCCCCCGCTCCATTGATAGTTAAACAAAACCAACCCAACCCACCAGTGTCAAACTGCCCCAGGGTTCCATGGGAATTACCCATGGGCCCACAGCCCATTCACCCAAGAAAACGAATTGAAGTACAGAGCCAAATGAACAGTAAGAAATTTTATTTTAATAAATAGTAGGAGTCGGTAAGAGTAAATAAATATGTAATGGGTGATAATCGATATGTGAAATGTTAGTTGGCCCCTGTTCCAGATTTCCTGGCTCGGGCCCAACAGTCTATCCGACACTGTCCCAAACCAAAGACTGCAGCAAGACAGTGGCCCCTGAAGCAAGTTCTGGTTCTCTGTCGCTCCTCTTCATGTGCCATTTCTCTCTTCTCCTGGTAGCAGTCATCAGTCAAAACTGTGATACATAAGGCTGCTATCAGACTTTTCAACCCATACTGAAGAAGGGCCACAGCCACTGGGAGCATATCACCCAGTAAAGAAATCTGTGCCAGAGTCAGAAAACAGCTTGATAATTGGGTGTAATACAGTCATGTCATAACTAGTAATCACTGGGCCTCCCGCAAAACTATGATGGGGCCCCTATCAGTGCTTCATCCACAGTGTTTTTTTCTGGGAGGAGGCTATATGTATCACAGAAAAAAATAAGAAAATGGGGGGCCCCTGCAGTTTCTCCCCCTGCCCCCTGGTATTTCACACCTAAAAAATAAAGTCCAACACACCCATAAGGAAGCCATTATTAGCCTCGTTGGAGATAATCCATTTTATAATAATTAGCATCAGGTCCAGGAGTTGGGAGATTAAGGTGCACATCCCACTTGGCAGACCTGGTAAAAGTATTTTTATTCCCTTTTAATTAATAACCATACATGTATTTATAGACTTAGTTGATTGGGTCCATGTACATTTAGAATGTTTGTGTGAATAAGGGACATTACTATCTCTTTTAAATCTTGTTTTATGGCTTTTGGAATCCCTGTTACTCTTCACTCCATTATAGTACTTACCACATGGTGACCCTGGATGACCAGACCACCTCCCACACTCAAAATGGAACCAGCATGTCACTCAACAAGTCTGCCAATCTCACACTATTAGTGCAAGTAGCACTAAAAATAGGCCGCCAGCCCTGCTCGTGATTGCTATGGGCACTTCTCTGATGGATGTGTTTTCTAGGCCTGTAACACCTTGAGTTGTGAGAGATACTGGTAAGTTGGATCAGTTGACAGGTCTTGACCCCATTCAGTTGTATTGATGGGGGCCCTGGTGATAGTGACATCATGGCCAATGAATTAGAGCATCTCACCAGTGCAACTTCTCTGTGGCTTCATCAGCTCTGCCAGCAGAATAACTTCAGGACTGCGGGAGGAATAGTATTATCACGGGTTTGTATTTGTCTTGCTGTGAAATTTGCTTGGGTATTAATTCTTCATTTAAATTGGCAAAATTGCATTGTGCTATTATGTGTGACTCAGTCATGATAGCATCCTGTTAAATAAAGTGATATATATTACCCATTTAGTCAATGACCTTCACTGCGAACAGTTCACGTACTGTCAACTGGAAAATCTGGAAAATGTGCAGTGTGTGAATAGTATATAAAGTCACTGAGAGAGTGAGTCTTCATTGTTTATAAACATCAAAAACCTTCTTTTTTTCTGGCTCCCATGTAATAATGTGAAAAGTCTGGTATTTTTCAGTTATGTGTTTGCTTACGTTGCTTATGAAAAGCTGATGAATCGTGGACCATGGTGATGTGTTATGCAATACCACCACCTTCTGGAGATTTCAGTTATTACCAATTAAAGTTTAAGCATTTACATAAAGATACCAAACTTGCTTAATTTATTATATATTAAAAAAAAAATCACTAAATGCTACTAAAACAAAACAAAAAAATATATATAATATATTATATATATAATATATATATATATATACACACTAATTCAATATTTCATTGTGGGTTAAAATAGGAATAAATGTGATTTTTGTTACATTGAAGGTATAATTGAAATCTTGCAAAACATGCGCTGATGCCTAATAACTACATGAACATTAGCAGTAATACATTGAATTGATAAAGCTAGCTAAGTGCTTTAATCTGGGTGCTATGCCCTTAAATGTATTAAGCCCTGTGTTTCCACTTCCTCCTCCTAGGCCATTTATGTGAAAATATATAGGATTTCCCGCTAGGTGTCAGGCTGTGACTAAACATGAATGTTATCCTCGGTGCTGTTCCTACTCATTTATCCCCAAGATCCTCTGCTTCTGGAACACCACCCCGAGAGCCAATATCTTATTTAGTACTGTTGGTACTGAGATGCAGTATCAGTAGTGTTGAATCCTGCAAGGCATTGCACCCTGCTAATGGTTCAGAGATGTGGATGACATCTGGGGAAAAAGTACAAGCCCTCACAGAACACATCAACATCAGTTACACAGGAGAGGAACAACAACACATCGTCCTTCTTGGTAGAAGTCATGGATATATACTGGTTTACAATAAACCAACCCACACGGTCAGTATTTGATGTTTGAATCCCACTACTGTTTATATTACAAGCTGGTGCCATCAGAACCCTACAACACCGAGTAAGAAAAACATCCCTACTAGTCACAGAGGCTAAGGAATTGTACTTACAAACAGCTGATCCTTCTCTTGAAGTCCCCTCATCGAGTTGGTTATGACCGTGCCTGCAACTGCTTGTTAGTAGTGGCTGTCATCATGTGGCCTTCACAAACAGTTGCGGCCTAGTACTGACAGTCCATTAACGCAAAGGATGAGAGGACACGGCGAGGGCTTCGCTGTGTTCCCATAAGATACAAAAGCAAATAAGGTTTTGGGGAGTAATCACTCCTGGGGTTGTTTTTGAGCATATAAGGGGAAGATCAATATATATATGAAATAGGTTAATGTCCGTTTTATAATACTCACAAAAGAGCTATATTAAATGGATAAAATCGAATGTACTTACACACCTGTTTGTGCTTATGCAAAAGAGTAACTCACACCACTTACATCTGGCCGAAACAAGTTTTAAAATGATACCCCTGAGGAAGCTGCACCATATTTAGCAGCAGTGAAACGCGTGTTTTGTACTTTTATAAATAGCACCTACCATAAAGCATAAAACACTCACACTTCCACCAGATGTAGTTGGCGAGTTACTCTTTGGTCAGTACACAAAGTGTAAGTACTTAAAATTTTATCATTTAATATATTTCTTTTATGAGTATTCTCAACTGATATTACCTATTTTATTTGATCTTCCCCTTTTAATGTTCAAAACACAACCGTGGAGAAATTATCTTGCTCAGCCACCTCACCTATCTGTACATCTGACATACCTGTGGGTCGATCAGCAATTTGATACACCTGTTCCTGTAAGACTCTATTAAGCGTCGATTCCTTCTATATTATGGGGCTAATGTTTCTAAAATTTAGGTTTTTTAGGCTCAGGGTTCAAACTCTGGTCTTCATATTTCATATCCCTGCCTCTCTATGGTTTGCAATGCAAGTGACTCTGTGCCAAATTCACATTTATCAGCTAGGTTTCCATGTGTTATTGTTCATTTTTGTTCATTTTTCTTGCAATTTTTTTCCTTCATTTAGCATTATTTCATAGTCCAGATCTCTAAGTCCTTCCTTTCTTTGTCTCGAATTCTTTCAAATTTAGATCCTATCAACTATTTATTTTGTCCCTATACTATTTATTTCTGTCCTATACTATTTAATTATGTCCTAATACTAATTTATATTTGTCCTATACTATTTATATTGTCCTATACTATTTATATTCCTAATTGTCCTATACTATTTATCATAGTGTCCCTACTTATATGTCATCTATTTATATTGTGCCTATACTATTTATATTCGTCCTAAGTACTATTTATTATTCTTGTCCCTATATCGTATTTATTCCATTATTATATTCGTCCTATAACTATTTATATTCTGCTATCTGTTAATCTGTCCTATACACTTTAATTCTGTCCTATACTATTTATGAATTCTGTCCCTATACTATTTATATTCTGTTCCTATAACTTTAATTCTAGTCCTATTATATGTTACTATTTTCTATTGTCCTATACTATTTTATTCTGTCCTTACTATTTATTTTTATTATATTTTATATTGTCCTAGTACTAAAAGTGAATATAATAAAATCCGTGGCTGTGTTAATAGGGGAATAGTAGGGGAAGAGCAGCTTATTATATAGCTGATCATCAACTATAGATGAGTCATTTTGACATCATCACACTATGGGCAATTGATAGGAAACCATTCCCCTCCCCCGGTCCAGGTTTGTTTCCTCCCCGTGTTATTGAGAGAATGGTACAGTCTTGCTAACAGTAAAACATGCTGTAAAATACTATTAAATATACCGGTAACCTGTCAAATGTCCAATGCAGCCCTGTCAGTAACAGATAAAGAAAGATGGAAAAACACAAACGTGGATGGAGCAGGCGTCACCGTATTTAGATTTTAGGGATATTTAAACTTTTTATAATATTCGATCCATTTTAATAAACACTGAAAAGTTTCCCATTAATAAATGTTAATATGTGATCAGTAATCAGAAAAATGTCTGTTTTGCCCTTGGCAGTGGTCACATGGTCTGTTATATTATATCTCTTTATTATAACCACTCAGTTCTATAAAAAAAAATACCCCACTTTGCTATTATAATAGCCCCTTCTGTATTATACCCATGTCTATATACACATCTATATAATGCACAATACAGCCCATCTGAAGCCTTTATCCTACAGTCAGTCTCCGCTTCAGGATGTGAGGTTGTACTAGAGCTACCAGTGGTGATTATGTGTGATGAACAGGTTATTTACAGTGCCATAGAAAACACAGTGATCTCATATATCCATGTTACCTGTGTGCTCACTATATATTGTAAATCAAAGGCAAAATAATAGCTGGTCTCATTATTTTGAGATGAAACATAATAAACGCAATGTAAAGGCGATCCTTTTATTGATTGAGATGATGACCGTAGCAAGCTTTCAGGACATTACAGTTCCTGTTTTAAAGGAAAAGGCAGGGGGAAGATGAACATCATCACATACGTATCAGCTGTGTTACACAAGCCACAAGCACTACAAAGTTACTCACAGACACCACGCTCAATTGCACTGATGTTGCTGATAGTTAGATAGATAACAGTAAATGTAACTTATCTGTATAAAGGCTTGTACATATCTAACAGGAACAAAAGTAAATGCAGGAAGGCACAAGCAAACCACAGTTTGCAATCCAAAGTGTTTTATTGCTGCTTACAAGGTGACAACATGTTTTAAACGTGCATGCAAGAAAGAACACATATCCCCCTGTATGTATACTCTCGGGGCGTTTTACCCAGACTCGCTGGACAAATACGTGGTGTTAAAGTAATGATAACCGGTTTGCTAACGGTAAGCGCGACTTTAACTCCATATCAGTGTCGGATGCGCAGGTTATGCAAAACGCACCTGCGCATCCGACGCTCGCGATTCAATATCGCGTTTGCTCTAGTTTTAGCACAGGATTTTAATGCCAGCAAATAGCTGGTGTTAAAATCCCGCGCTAAATGAGCCCCGTAGTTTTCTGCACAATCCTTGTCAAGACTTGGAACACATGGGAGCCATTTAAATACCACTATTAATGGAAATCATTTGCTGTGCACCCATTGGCTGCATTAGGTCTTTACATACTCAAACCAACACTGAGAACAAAGGGTTTTGTTCAATAGCATTAAATTCAATTTGGCTAATCGTACATGAAAAGCCTGTGTGCCAATATTCAGTCTCACTGAACTCCAGCTATAATACACCCAAACCAGGGAATGTTGTGCAGCCTTAACAGCAAATATGAACCTTTTGGTTTGGGGGCTTTCCTAGAAGACTAAAGGCCTCACACAGAGGGGAATATGGGCCGATTATACTCATAGCAATGGAAGTATGCAGCCCATTAGTGTTGATTCTCAGTAGGTTTTTGGCATGTAAAGAAAACAGACACTTGTTAATAAGCTCCACATTGTTGCTGGTTGGCAGTACTTACAGTGACATCCAAAACAGAGAGAGAAAGAGTCCAAAAAAATGCCATATTCTGAGATTAGAATGAAAAGTGTTACAAGTGTGACTTTCTTAAAGGCAAATTGGCCAGGTAGACAATCTTTGATGGGTAGGCCCAAGTTAGGAACCAGTTGGCTTTTCTTCCAAGTTCCAACCCCATTTACTCCCACTAAACAGCCTCTCCCCACCAAAAAAAATCTGATATAAGGGTAAAGGGCACGTTTACTGTGACAATACTAAGGATTAATACCTTCATTATCACTTTAGACTTGACCTGTATTTACTATTTTATCTCTTGAAATACTCCACATTTCTAAGCCATCAGTTGTCCCGAGGTCTCCAGGACATAGAATTCCATAACTACTCTGATCTCACCTGCAAGTCCCTTGCCGAACAGAGAGATTTTAGGCCAAACATGTTTTAAAGTATTACCAGGTGTCATTTCCCTGACGAGAACTCTTATGCCACACAACCAGGAGGGGGGACAACTCAATAATTATGCAAAATGGTACCTTGGGCAAGGCTGCTCAGCCCCTTCCTTTTTTCTGCTTCTCCCCCCCAAACCACCCCATGTTACCCCCACACACACATCTCTTGCCTCTGGTTCAGACCCTGCCATATGTCCCTAGACTGCTTTCACAACCTGTCACTATACTATATAACAAAACATGTTGTACCAGTAATGGTCAAAAGGATTGGCTCAAAGCACAAGGTCAGATAATAAACACTACGGTACTTTGTACATGTATAGAGAATTGATTGATTAATAGGATGCAGAGAGTAGTTGTTAATGGGGCTTCATCAATATGGACTAAAGTGCTAAGTGGGGTGCCACAGGGTTCTGTGTTGGGGCAGCTTCTATTTAATCTATTTATTAATGATTTGGAAGTGGGTATTGTCAGCAAGGTTTCTGTGTTTGCTGACGACACAAAACTTTCTCGACCATTAAAAACTGCAGAGGATGTGCAATCATTGCAGGGGGATCTAGATAGATTGTCACATTGGGCTGCTAAGTGGCAGATGAGATTCAATGTTAATAAATGTAAGGTGATGCATTTTGGACTTAAAAATCCTTGTGCTGATTATACTATAAATGGCTCTGTGTTTCTAAAGTTTGATGGGTTTCTGAAAACAAGAATGTTGCAAGTTACTGGTATTGATACATAAAGTAGAGTTGATCCAGGGATATTTCCTATTACCACTTGAAGTCAGAAAGGATTTTTTTACCCTATATAATTCTGTGGGTATTGCTGAGTAGATTGGACTAGATGGACGTATGTCTTTATTCAACCCAAATACTGTACTATACTAAATAAAATACTAATAAATATAATAATAAAAGGTGTAGACAGCTATTATACACCATATTACTGTATTGCTGCCACAATGCTAAGTCTGCCTTTGTGTACTCCACATCTGAATATGATATTATATGTCAATGTAAACCTTTATTTGGGAATTTCCCCTGTGGCTATATATCTGCAGAAGGATTTTTTATCCTTTTATTTATTCCAGACTCTTGTGTCCTTAATCATAGTCCAATTTGCTCAGACCCAACATAGAATATGGGCTGTTTTACATTTTATTGTGCTATAATATCTCATACATCTTAAATGCAAATATCACACAAATTGCAGGGCAATGTTGTATCAGGATATTTGGGTAAAACCCGCGATACTGGGTGTATTATTGGGTTTGCGCAGGTTTTACACTAATTTTGCAGTGGCCAACGCAAATTATTTTTAGAAATAGATTCTACGCAGCATATCGGATATAGGCTAAACAAAGATTTTAGCTACCATGTAGAGTGAACCTTAACACCTAATGAATGGTGCTGCAAACCTGACCGGCAATAGGTATATGAATAGGTTCCTTCTGGTGCACAAAGCAGCTTGAATCCCATGTCTTTCGGCTGGTTCCATAGATCCGTTTGTCCCACTGTCATAGGTAGCATACCAATAATCAGTCAGTCTGTCCCCTGTCCATTCTTCCGAAGCTAGAACAAAGTAAGCCTCAAAACATATAATCCTCATAGTCTACATGTATCAACTTCCCTGATATCTGTGCACACCACTAAACTTCAATCTTAGCTCCCAAACTGAATAGATCCGCACTAGACTTATTCACGTTTTGAGGGTTACTCCCTCTTCCTCCGGGTCTTCAATGTCTTACCAGGCCTTGGGTTTCTACACTAAAGTACAACACATTTTCTGCCAGTTGGAAACTTAATTGCCCCATATCAAGAATGTGTTTCTGATCCTCTGCACTTTCAAACTGCAAAATAGTCAATGTAATACAAAGTAATGTAATACAAAGTAATGTAATACAAAGTAATGTAATACAAAGTAGACCTGCGCATTATATTTCATTTTCTCTGTCTTTAAGGCCAAGTCTTCTGATCATGATGTAAACACGTTCTCTCTCTCTCTTGGGCTGGGTGGATATTTCAAACAGAACCAAACTGTCCAGGTCAAGCTAAAATATTGACCATCATTTTCAACCCAACCGATTCTTAGCCAGATTCGGCTAGAACTGCACACATTGCACATGCGTGGGGTGCAAATTGCACATATTGTGTAGTTTTACACACTGAAACATCCTGAGATGTCTCTAGAAATAAAACCCATGAAAACCACACAGGAGAAACTCACAGGAATGCACTGTCGAATAGGAAAAAGCATTGCTTTAGGATACGTGCTTAGCGCACTAAAAAGATATCATGTTACGGTATTTTGGATTTTTAGCAGCACCTTGGCCTTTACGTGTTTTATTTCACCAGCCTCAATGCTGCCTTGTAGTGCAGCTTTAACTCTTCCCACACAGTTAAATAGTACAGATCTATACATCAATACAGCTAACAATAACCAGTGACAGCTAAATGTTGGAAGTTCCAAATTTGCCGCACTGCCGGGCGCTACATTTTTCATACAATATCCCTAAGTAAATCTTCCAATTCAGCAACCAAAGGGTTAATATTTGCTTAGAAAGCAAAGCAGCTGGTTCATATTTGGGCCTTTTATTCCATCCAAGGGATTTGTGAGGTGGTAATAGCCCTGGGTGCTCCCTGGTTTGTTCAGCTCAAATTCAACGGAATTTTAACAGAGGCTTGCTGGCTTTAATGATTCATTCTACAATCATTTATTTAACCCTGAAGATATCTAAGGTTTGGCAGGAATAACTGTCAGTATTTACATTCCATTTTATTATAAATAAACAAACTTGGGATACCTCGGGTTATCAGAAAAGTCCGATCACAGCCGTAAATGTACGTCCGCGATCGTTCGTACAATACCATGTAGTAGCAAAGTACCGCAATGATATTGAGTAGGCGAACGTAAATCTAAGGCCATGGTCATAAATTTACCACCGCTGACATCGATCGCGGGAACAATTGTTAAAGGTGCGGTATCACAAAATAAAGACAACTCAATTAGTGAAAAAAGCTTAATTCGAATCGCAAACAGATTCAATTTCTTAGCCAATGGATCCTTCTCAACTAAGATCCTGAAAAAGATTCCACAAGCCTTTTTGATGACTTTGAGCGCAATTGTTCTACTGTATCTAGATCTATCCAGAAATATATTTAAATTCCTTTTGGATGAATTGATGACTAAGAAAGAAAAATATTAATAAAAAGCTCTAATTATTTGTAAAGTGGGGGTTCCTTGAAACGTTCCTCAATTTGTTTCTGCAAGGGCAAAAAGGTTTAGAAACGCTGGCAGAGCCTGTGAAATAAAGTGTAATTTATAATGGGTATGAGGCACGTGCCCATAGCACACCTTCAGCACTTACAGAGTTATTTTCTGGGTCTAGGTGGACCCATCCTCGACACTGTATTAAATGTAGGTGTACTGTGTTGACAGGTTTCCTTCACAATAACTGGCAAACCTACCCTATTGCTTGCCATACAATGAGAGATGTTTGATTCAGTAGATTCAACTTACAAGCTGCAAATTTATCAGATTTCTAATGAGTGTGTTTTTTCAAATGTTGTTTGCCTCATTATGCAAAATGATTGCACCAAGCGGTTCTTTTGACATTGCACAAACTGGCTGCAAAGTGTGTGGGCACCTAACATCATCTGTTAGGTGGGTACACACGGATCGATACTTCAACATGACCAATATTGGCAGTATGTTTTTTCGAAAGTTAGATTGGACATTCCAGTAAATTCCAGCTGATCTTGTGGTCTTCTATGGTCCGCAAAATTTCCATTGACTGGCAATATTTTGACCCGGACAACTAGGTGACCAGTCGATCGGCCCAAAATATCTCCCCATGTGTACGTTCCTTTAATCCTGACCCATTCTGACTACAGTTCCTAGCCTTAGGCCGTAATGGAGGATTCATGTCAAGTGGTTTTCCAACCGTGATTAAAACATTCTTGATTGAGATGAAACTCTTCTACATTTAGCACGTTGATGTCTACATGACAGACGCTTTTAGAATATTAGAAATATGATGGGAATGTGATGCTGCTGGTTGAAGCTATTAGGATAAACATTTTATATACTTGTTTTAAACTTCGTCACCTCTCTGCTTCCTTTATGTGATGGGGAGTTTATATATGTGATGGGGAGTTTATAAATTCCTGATATGAAATAGAATGACAACAGAAAGAATTGAATTAATTGCATTTAGCACCTGCAGTAATGAAAGGAGCAAAGGACTGCCCTTATTTTTAATCCACAGCAGCTAATCAGTTGTTACCTAACTGCATTAAAGGGCATGTCCACCCACAAATGAAATTTCACACACTGATTAAGCACCCCCCAAACCCCAGATCCGTTTTACTTACCTTCTTCAAAGATACCCAGGAGCATACTTACAAGAGGGACAATTAGAACTATCCTAGCCAGGATGACATTCTATGGTTATACATATACCCTATTCCAGATTTATATATTTGTAGACACTTTTAAAGAGGGAGACAGGGAATTTGTGCCATAATGATGTTTCTTTGTTGGAGCAATACTTTCTTTGGCTGTCTCCTTTTTTATGGGGTTGGTTTTCACTATTACGTAGAGGGAACAGATTGTTAATTGATCACAACATAAGGGTGACTGTTTTTTAAGTTGTATAGCTGCCCCGATCTCTCAACTGAGATGAATAAGAGCACATTATTTATAGCTGACTCCTGATAGGATGTACTGACCGCCATAGTTAAAATATTGTCTCCAATAGGAGAATTAAAGGGCACCCACCACCAGCCCTGACCTCTGCTTGTTTTACCAACTTCTCTCTGCCTACTCCCTTGGAGACTTCATTTGAACTTTTGTTCTTCCTTTTTCTTGGCCCTGATTTCTATTTGCCCTTTAAACAGGCGCTGGACCTTATATAGTTTTTAAGACGAGTTGTAACAATTTTCTGTAATCAAAATGTGTAACACTGCAATGTTGGAATATATACCACATAAGCCAAATGTTACAGAGGTAAATTTTCCTGCGCCCACATCAAAATGAGATCAATAATTTGTCAAGTCGCTAACCTTCTGATTCAATGTTGTTGTGAGGATTGAGTTGCTCTTTAAAATGTTGTATCCTTAAAGGGCAAGTCTACATCCCTCAGCTCCATTGATAGTTAAGACCAAGAACCCCCCAAACCAGTGTCAAACTGGCCCACAGGGTTACATGGGAATTTTACCCATGGGCCCACAGCCCATTCACCCAAGAAAACAGAATTGAAGTACAGAGCCAAATGAACAGTAAGAAAATTTTATTTTAATAAATAGTAGGAGTCGGTAAGAGTAAGATAAATATGTAAATGGGTGATAATCGATATGTGAAATGTTAGTTGGGCCCCTGTTCCCAGATTTCCTGGCTCGGGCCCAACAGTCTAGTCCGACACTGTCCCAAACCTAAAGACTGCAGCAAGACAGTGGCCCCTGAAGCAAGTTCTGGTTCTCTGTCGCTCCTCTTCATGTGCCATTCTTCTCTTTCCTGGTAGCAGTCATCAGTCACAACTGTGATACTAAAGGCTGCTATCAGACTTTTCAAGGCCCCATACTGAAGAAGGCCACAGCCACTGGGAGCATATCTACCCAGTAAAGAAATCTGTGCCAGAGTCAGAAAACAGCTTGATAAATTGGGTGTAATACAGTCAGTGTCATAACTAGTAATCACTGGGCCTCCCAGCAAAACTATGATGGGGCCCCTATCAGTGCTTCATCCACAGTGGTTTTCTGGGAGGAGGCTATATGTATCACAGAAAAAAATAAGAAGATGGGGGGCCCCTGCAGTTTCTCCCCCTGCCCCCCTGGTATTTACACCCCTAAATAAAGTCCTACACACCCATAAGGAGCCATTAGCCTCGTTGGAGATAATCCAGTTTAATAATAATTAGCATCAGGTCCAGGAGTTGGGGAGATTAGAGGTGCACATCCCACTCTGCAGACCTGGTAAAAGTATTTTATTCCCTTTAAATTAATAAACCATACATGTATTTATAGACTTAGATTGATTGGGTCCATGTAATTTAGAATGTTTGTGTGAATAAGGGACATTACTATCTCTTTTAAATCTGTGTTATAGGCTTTTGGAATCCCTGTTACTCTTCACTCCATTATAGTACTTACCACATGGTGACCCTGGATGACCAGACCACCTCCCCACACTCAAAATGGAACCAGCATGTCACTCAACAAAGTCTGCCAATTCTCACACTATTAGTGCAAGTAGCACTAAGAAATAGGCCGCCAGCCCTGCTCGTGATTGGCTATGGGCACTTCCTCTGATGGATGTGTTTTTCTAGGCCTGTACACCTTGAGTTGTGAGAGATACTGGTAAGTTGGATCAGTGTGACAGGTCTTGACCCCATTCAGTTGTATTGATGGGGGCCCTGGTGATAGTGACATCATGGCCAATGAATTAGAGCATCTCACCAGTGCAACTTCTCTGTGGCTTCATCAAGCCTCTGCCAGCAGAATAACTTCAGGGACTGCGGGAGGAATAGTGAGTATCACGGGTTTGTATTTGTCTTGCTGTGAAATTTGCTTGGGGTATTAATTCTTCATTTAAATTGGCAAAATTGCATTAGTGCTATTAGTGGTGACTCAGTCATGCATCCTGTTAAATAAAGTGATTATAGTATTCCATTTAGTCAATGACCTCACTGCGGGAACAGTTCACGTACTGTCAACTGGAAAATCTGGAAAATGTGCGAGTGTGTGAATTAGTATATAAAGTCACTGAGAGAGTGAGTCATTCATTGTTTTATAAGACATCAAAAACTTCTCTTTTTCTGGCTCCCATTGTAATAATGTGAAAAGTCTGGTATTTTTCAGTTATGTGTTTGCTTACGTTGAAAAGCTGATGAATGCGTGGACCATGGTGATGTGTTATGCAATACCACCACCTTCTGGAGATTTCAGTTATTACCAAATTAAAGTTTAAGCATTTACATAAAAGATTACCAAACTTGCTTAATTTATTAGTATATTAAAAAAAAAAATCACTAAATGCTACTAAAAAAAAAAAAAAAAAATATATATATATATATATATATATATATATATATATATATATACACACTAATTCAATATTTTCAATTGTGGGTAAAATAGGAATAAAATGTGATTTTTGTTTCATTGAAGGTATAATTGAAATCTTGCAAAACATGCGCTGATGCCTAATAACTACATGGAACATTAGCAGTAATACATTGAATGTGATAAAGCTATGCTAAGTGCTTTATAAAGCTGGGTGCTATGCCCTTAAATGTATTAAGCGCCTGTGTTTCCACTTCCTCCTCCTAGGCCATTTATGTGAAAATAATATAGGATTTCCCGCTAGGTGCAAGGCTGTGACTAAACATGAATGTTATCCTCGGTGCTGTTCCTACTCATTTACCCAAGATCCTCTGCTTCTGGGAACACCACCCCGAGAGCCAAATCTTTATTTAGTACTGTTGGTACTGAGATGCAGTAGTTCAGTAGTGTTGAATCCTGCAAGGGCATTGCACCCTGCTAATGGTTCAGAGATGTGGATGACATCTGGGGAAAAAGTACAAGCCCTCACAGAACACATCAACATCAGATTTACACAGGAGAGGAACAAAACAACACACTGTCCTTCTTGGTAGAAGTCATGGATAATGATAAACTGGTTTACAATAAACCAACCCACACAGGTCAGTATTTGATGTTTGAATCCCACTACTGTTTATATTACAAGCTGGTGCCATCAGAACCCTACAACACCGAGTAGAAAACATCCCTACTAGCACAGAGGCTAAGGATATGTACTTACAAACAGCTGATCCTTCTCTGGAAGTCCCACCTCATCGAGTTGGTTATGACCGTGCCTGCAACTGCTTGTTTAGTAGTGGCTGTCATCCATTGGCCTTCACAAAACAGTTGCGGCCATGACTGACAGTCATTACCAGGAAGATGAAGAGGACACGGCGAGGGCTCGGCTGTGTTCCCATAAGATACAAAAGCAAATAAGGTTTTGGGGGATAATCACTCCTGGGTTGTTTTTGAGCATATAAGGGGGAAGATCAAATATAATAATGAAATAGGTTAATGTCCGTTTATAATACTCACAAAAGACCTATATTAAATGGATAAAATCGAATGTACTTACACCCTGTTGTGCTTATGCAAAAGAGTAACTCACCACTACATCTGGCCGAAACAAGTTTTAAAATGATACCCCTGAGGAAGCTGCACCATATTACAGCAGTGAAACGCGTGTTTTGTACTTTTATGCACCTACCAATAAAGCATAAAACTCACTTCCACCAGATGTAGTGGCGAGTTACTCTTTTGGATCAGTACAACAAAGTGTAAGTACATTTAAATTTTATCCATTTAATATATTTCTTTTATGAGTATTTTCAACTGATATTAACCTATTTTATTTGATCTTCCCCCTTTTATGTTCAAAAACAACCGGGGAGAAATTATCTATGCTCAGCCACCTCACCTATCTGTACATCTGACAATACACCTGTGGCATTGCAGCAATTTGATACACCTGTTCCTGTAAGACTCTATTTAAGCGTCGATTCCTTCTATATTATGGGGGCTAATGTTTCTAAAACATTTAGGTTTTTTAGGCTCAGGGTCAACTCTGGTCTTTCATATTTCATATCCCTGCCATCTTATGGTTTGCAATGCAAGTGACTCTGTGCCAAATTTCAGCATTTCCAGTGTTATTTCTTTCATTTTTCCCATTTCAGCATTATTCATTATTCCAGATCTCTAGTCCTTCCTTTCTTCTCAATTCTTTGTCCTATACTATTTATATTGTCCTATACTATTTATATTCTGTCCTATACTATTTATATTGTCCTATACTATTTATATTGTCCTATACTATTTATATTGTCCTATACTATTTATATTCTGTCCTATACTATTTATATTGTCCTATACTATTTATATTGTCCTATACTATTTATATTGTCCTATACTATTTATATTCTGTCCTATACTATTTATATTGTCCTATACTATTTATATTCTGTCCTATACTGTTTATATTGTCCTATACTGTTTATATTGTCCTATACTATTTATATTCTGTCCTATACTGTTTATATTGTCCTATACTATTTATATTCTGTCCTATACTGTTTATATTGTCCTATACTATTTATATTCTGTCCTATACTGTTTATTTTGTCCTATACTGTTATATTCTGTCCTATACTGTTTATATTGTCCTATACTATTTATATTCTGTCCTTTACTGTTTATATTGTCCTATACTATTTATATTCTGTCCTATACTGTTTATATTTTCCTATACTATTTATATTCTGTCCTATACTGTTTATATTCTGTCCTATACTGTTTATATTCTGTCCTATACTGTTTATATTGTCCTATACTATTTAAATTCTATTTTATTGTGGGAAAAGGTTATAAGCCTTGTGCCCAACCTCCAGCGATCCAGAGTCTGTGTTCCCTATCAGGGTTATCCCCCTTAGCTGACTTGTCCCAAGTTAGACACTTTGCATGAGTTTCCTATGATGACTATGATGACATGCATACATCTCTATTGGTAGGGATAAGTGGCAGAAAATTGTCACAGGAATAACTACATTTTTTACTTACCTCCACACATCTGAAATCCAGTGGCCTTATACCAGACATACATAAGCATTAGGAGTATAATTCCAAAATCAAGCCCTCTTCATCCAACCAGAACACCTTTGCCTTCTCATCTCTGATTGCCCTCTCAGAAAGATATACATGGGGAGATTAAGATCAAACTAAGGCTGGGTACACACCAGCTGAGTTTTTGTCCCGACTGTCCGATCGCAACTAGCGAGAACTCGGTCAAGACAAATGACTGTCGGTTATGGCAATAGTGGCCGCCAGCCGACAGTGCGTGTGACCGTTCATGCGTGTGACCGATCGTGCGGTCCCATATGGAACTGCACAATCGGCTGTGATTTACCGACAGTTCCGATCGCCTGTTCGTCCGATACACAGAAGGTGTCAGAACCTTAACCGTAACATTTCAGCCACGCTCCAGGCTGGCGTCATGGTCTTGGTTTTCTTTTAATCTGCTACTTTACAGTGTCAGACACTCCCAACATAGGTAACCCTGTTAGAGTGACACATAACCAGAGTAACCAGTAGGGAACGCTGCTTTATGGATGGTAATGGGGGTTCCTAGGTTTTTTTCCTTTTTGCACCTGAATCAGCTTTTGAGGTGCTGCCTGTATATAGGTAGTAAGTGGGAATGTGACCCTGAAGGATAACTTGGAATGTGACCCTGGGGGATAAGTGGGAATGTGACCCTGAAGGATAAGTGGGAATGTGACCCTGGGGGATAAGTGGGAATGTGACCCTGGGGGATAAGTGGGAATGTGACCCTGAGGGAAAAGTGGGAATGTGACCCTGGGGGATAAGTGGGAATGTGACACTGGGGGATAAGTGGGAATGTGACCCTGAGGGATAAGTGGGAATGTGACACTGGGGGATAAGTGGGAATGTGACACTGGGGGGATAAGTGGGATGTGAACCCTGAGGATAAGTGGGAAGTGACCCTGGGATAGTGGGAATGTACCCTGAGGGATAAGTGGGAAGTGACAATGGGGGATAAGTGGGAATGTGACCTGGGGGATAGTGGGAATTTGACACGGGGGATAATGGGAATGTGACCCTGGGGATAAGGGGAATGTGACACTGGGGGATAAGTGGGAATGTGACCCTGGGGATAAGTGGAATGTGACCCTGAGGGATAAGTGGGAATGTGACAATGGGGGATAAGTGGAATGTGACACGTGGGTGATAATGGGAATGTGACCCTGAGGATAAGTTGGGAATGTGACCCTGGTGGGATAAGTGGGAAGTTGACACTGGGGGTATAGTGGGAATGTGACACTGGGGGATAAGTGGGAATGTGACCCTGGGGGATAAGTTGGAATGTGACCCTGAGGGATAAGTGGGATGGGTGAACACTGGGGGATAAGTGGGAGTGTGACCCTGAGGGATAAGTGGGAATGTGAAGACTGGGGTAAGTGGGAATCTGACCTGAGGGATAAGTGGAATGTGACCCTGGGATAGTTGGGAATGTGACCCTGGGGATAAGTGGGAATGTGACACCTGGGGGATAAGTGGGAATGTGACACTGGGGGATAAGTGGGAATGTGACCCTGGGAGATTGGAATGTGACCCTGGGGATAAGTGGGAATGTGACACTGGGGAATAGGGGTTGTTGGATGTGAGCCCTGGGTAGATTAAGTGGAATGTGACCCTGGGAGATAGTGGGAATGTGACCCTGAGGATAAGTGGGAATGTGACACTGGGGGATAGGGGAATGTGACACTGGGGGGATAAGTGGGAATTGCCCTGAGGATATTGGAATGTGACCCTGGGGGATAATGGGAATGTGGACACTGGGGATAAGTGGGAATGTGACCCTGAGGGAATAAGTGGGAATGTGACCCTGGGGATAAGTGGGAATTGTGACACTGGGGATAAGTGGATGTGACCTGAGGGATAAGTGGAATGTACCCTGGGGATAAGTGGGAATGTGACACTCTGGGGGATAAGTGGGATGTGACTGAGATAAGTGGGAATGTGACCCTGATAGGATAAGTGGAATGTGACACTGGGGGATAAGTGGGAATGTGACACTGGGGATAATTGGAATGTGACCCTGGGATATATGGAATGTGAACCTGGGGATAAGTGGGATGTGACCTGGGGATAGTGGGAATGTGACCCTGGGATAAGTGGGAATTGACCTGGGGGATAATTGGAATGTGACCTGGGGGAAAGTGGGAAAAAATGTGACACTGGGGAAAGTGGGAATGTGACCCTGGGATAAGTGGGAATGTGACACTGGGGGATAAGTGGGAATGTGACCCTGGGGATAAGTGGGAATGTAGACACTGGGGGATAAGTGGGAAGTGACCCTGGGGGATAAGTGTGAATGTGACACTGGGGGATAGTGGGAATGTGACACTGGGGGATGAGGGGGATGTGGGAATGTGACCCTGGAAAGGGATAAGTGGGAATGTGAAAGTTACAAGTGAGTGACCCTGAGGGATAAGTGGGAATGGTGACACTGGGGGATAAGTGGGAATGTGCCCCTGAAGTGATAAGTGGGAATGTGAAAACTGGGGATAAGTGGGAATGTGACCCTGGGGGTGTAAGTGGGAATGTGGACCTGGGGATAAGTGGGAATGTGACCTGGGGGATGAGTGGGAATTGTGACCCTGAAGAATAAGTTGAATGGGACACTGGGGGAAAGTGAAGTACCCTGAGGAAATGGAATGTGACCGAGGAGGCGAAGTGACGGTGGATAAGTGGGAATGTGACACTGGGATAAGTGGGAATGTGACACTGGGGGATAATGGGAATGTGCCCAGGGATAGTGGGTGTGACCTGAGGGATAAGTGGGATGTGACACTGGGGGATGAGTGATTGACTGAAGGATAGTTGAATGTGACACTGGGGGATATGGGATGTGAATGGATAGTGATTGCACGGATGGGATGACAGGGGTGTGGATGGACACTGTGTGGTGACACTGGATAAGTGGGAAGGCACTGGGAAAGACCCTGGTATAGGGTGGACAGTGATCTATTTACACTACTCTGGTCAGTTAGAAGCCAATCACACCTACTTTCTTCCCCACCAGCTCCATTAGAAGACTTGTGTGTCCCCAGTCCCTCTTACCCTAAAGGCCCCTTACCTGCTTCCATATTTTAGCTGAAACTCCCAGTCCACAGCTGTTCTGGTGCAAGGGACATGCATGATGGTAGGAGCATATCCTCTGGCTACTGTCAGCAGTTGTGCACACAGGATGGGCCTCAAAGACAAGATGGGCCCCCTCACACACACTCTCTCACACCACGGGCATAACTAGAACTCAGTGGGCCCCTCAGCACAATTGTGAATGGGCTGTTGTGCCCCCCTACGACACTCTCTATCTTCCATCTATCTATTGGTCATCTATCTATCTATCTATCTATCTATCTATCTATCTATCTATCTATCTATTTATCTATCTATCTATCATCTATCTATCAATTTATCTATCTTCTATCTCTATCTATCTATCTATCTATCATCTATCTATCATCTATCTATCTATATATCTATCTATATATCTATCTTTCTATCATCTATCTATCTATCTATCTATTGGTCATCTATCTATCTATCTATCTATCTATCTATCTATCTATCTATCTATCTATCTATCTATCATCTATCTATCTATATATCTATCTTTCTATCATCTATCTATCTATCTATCTATTGGTCATCTATCTCTCTATCTATCTATCTATCTATCTATCTATCTATCTATCTATTGGTCATCTATCTCTCTATCTATCTATCTATCTTGCTCTGTGTCTATCTATCTATCTATCTATCTATCTATCTATCTATCTATCTATCATCTATCTATCATCTATCTATCTATCTATCTATCTATCTATCTATCTATCATCTATCTATCATCTATCTATCTGTCTGTCTGTCTGTCTGTCTGTCTGTCTGTCTGTCTGTCAGTCTGTCTGTTTGTCTGTCTGTCTATCTGTTCTGTCTATCTATCTATCTATCATCTATCTATCTATCTATCTATCTATCTATATATCTATCATATATCTATCTATCTATCTATCTATCTATCTATCTATCTATCTATCTATCTATCTTTCTATCATCTATCTATCTATCTATCTCCCTCTCTGTCTATATATCTATCTATCTATTGGTCATCTATCTCTCTATCTTTCTCTGTGTCTATCTATTATCTATCTATATATCTATCTATCTATCTATCTACGTCTGTGTCTATATATCTATTGGTCATCTATCTCTCTTTCTATCTATCTCTGTGTCTATTTATCTATCTACCTCTGTGTCTATATATCTATCTTTCTGAGCCTGGGGAGAGAAAAACAACACACACACTCACACACACACCAGCCCGAACAGTGAACCCTGCAATTAAGAGAGAAGCAGGCGATCCGAACTACTTCCGGCCGCTGCAGAGTCCCGCTCGCAACCTCGCGGCAGCTCAATTAGGTAACTGACTGTGCCGGGGGAAAATGCCGCCTTTTTTCTTAAAAACACACAGCCTAGAATGCCGCCATGAGCAACTTTTTCAAGTTGCTTCATGGTAAGAGCGGCGCTGGCATTAAAGGACAAATTAAGCCTCAGAACAACACTGGATCAGAAGACAGCACACCTTGGTATAGAAATAGCAATCTGCTTCTCACCTTTCATTTTAATATGCTTGCTGGGAAATTTACTGTACTAACATGGGGTTTGTGCTTTGCCATCATCCAAAAGCACACAACTTGGTCACTGACCATTGTATTCTCTACACATGCTCAGTCCTAAACTACAGAAGGAACTTGTTACAGATGGTCACCCACATTATAAGTCTCTACTCTTTTTCATCCACTTTTCCAGGTGGTTACATTTACTTTAATCTAATTTACTGAAGTGCTATTACAGTTTATTGGTGTTTTTGAGGGGGATGCTTTCAGATTCTGAAGTATAAAAATGTGGGTTTAATTCTCCTTTAAGATGTCTTAATTAGAGATGGCCGAGCTTCCTAAAGTTCAGGTTCATTTTAGAACTAGAGAACTTTAGTAAAAGTTCTGTAGTTCTATTGGTTGGAAAACAAACCCATTAAAGTCAATGGGAAAAAATTCTAATAGAATATAGTTAAAATAACAATAACTTACTGTAAATGGGATCTGGGAAATGGTCTGAGGAAGACGTTCATATCACCAAAACTTGTTTAAACACTAACTTTCCCCATGATCGGGAAATTGCGAGGCTTTCGCATTGAATTTAAGGGGTTACCGAACATTACATTCGAGGGTTATGGCAAATTTGAGGGTTATCCACATTTGAGTTTTACCGAATGCCGCATTATTATTATTGTGGATTTATGTAGCGCCAACATCTTCCATAGCGCTTTACAGTTACATGTATACATTCACATCAGGCCCTGCCCCGAAGAGCTTACAATCTAAGCACATTTATTTGACACATTCAACCTATCAGTATGTCTTTATGATTGTGGGGGAAACCGGAGTGCGCGGAGGAAACCCACGCAAGCACGGGGAGAACATACAAAATCCATGCAGATGTGGTCCAAGGGTGGATTTGAACTCAGGACTTCAGCGCTGCAAGGTATCAGTGCTACCCACTGAGCCACCGTGCTGCCCAATTGAGGGTTAGTGAATGCTACATTCAAGAGTTATCGACATATTCAAGGGTTACAGAACGCTGCATTTGAGGGTTAGCGAACACTACATTTGGGGTTATTGCAAATTCGAGGATTAGTGAACGATGCATTTGAGGATAGCGGGGATAGCATTTGGGGTTATAGGCAAATTTGAGGGTTACGGAACACCACATTTCAGAGCTATGGTGCGCTACATTTTAGGGTTATCAATTCGATAATTCCATAATCCTCCAATTTTATGACCACGAGTTTGAGAAAACCCAAAAGTTCGTAGTTTGCATAAAATCCATCTCGAACTCGAGTTCGAGTCCATCCCTAGTCTTTATTAGTCCAAAATAATAAAGTAATATTTACGCCACCGGGTTTATTATCCTAATCCTTCTACAGTAGTGCATACAGCTGCTAATAATCTATTCACCAAGCATTGACAACATATAGACTTATTTCTACTAAGAGTATAAACAGTCCTAATTGGGAAGTTGTGATTTATCCTATAGTGTTTTAGGTTTTTACTGCCCTCCAACTACATTACTTAACCTCAAACCACCTACTCCAAAGCCTACACATCATTAGCAGCTGTGGAGTGGACGATTCTGAAAATAAGGAAAAGTCTATGCTTTGCTTAGATTCATATAAAAAGAATTAAGAAGAAACCAAATGTGCACATACAGAAGGTTAATGTGCCTGTTCATGGAACCCACTTAGATACTTAGTGGGATTTCCTTACCCTTGAGAATATTCAGGTATTTCAATGACTTTAACCAATGTTCTTGACCATTTAGCAAGAACATGTGTTCTGAGTTCACAATAACGAAGCTTTCCCAGCTAAGCACAGTACTGTGCCAAAAGCAGCTTAGGCTACTGCTAGCACATCTTAAAATGTAAGCAATTTATTAGGGTCTAGTGTAACCAAATACAATAAACAGCTTAATTCATAGAAGTAACTCAATGTTTGGGTTTTGGCACATCCTGCAAGATCCACAAAGCAAGAACATTTCTAGACAGACATTTATATTCAACTCTTTAAATTGTAAATCAGTGAGCAGAACTCAAAATGCATTGATATTAAATCATGTCAAGCACTGACACTCATCCAGGAGGAAGCCGTAGTCTACAAAATTAGAGATGCCTGAACTCGCCAAAATTCATTTCGCTTACAGATTTGCGAAAAGATCAGAAAATTTTAAATTCCGAAAGCAGATCCCTTGAAATCAATGGGAATATAAAAATCTAAATCTATACAAACAATAGAATCCTAGTGCACATCCAACTAATTTGCTTACATTTAACGTTACCAGTGAATTGAGACTTAAAGGAACTGTAAACCAAAAAAACAAGTGTTTGCCAATGGTTTCTATTATTCACAGGGAGGTGAGAACGCTTATTTTCACCTCCCTGTGAATAATAGTTTGCTCACGGGACACAGACGAACTTACCTTACCTGGCGCTCCACTCGCTCCTTCTGATCTGACAGCCGCGTTGCCCCTGTCTCCCGACCACGCGTCTATCTTTGGGCGCATGCACGCCAATACAAAAGATAGGCGCGCGATCAGGAGAGCAGGACAGCGCGGCTGTCAGTTCAGAAGGACCTGCAAGTGGAGCACCAGGTAAGGTAAGTTCGGCTGTGTTCCCTGAGCAAACTATTATTCACAGGGAGTCACAGTGGGGCAGTGTCATCCTTGCAATGGTTATGGTGTTGAGCCGTTACATGCCCTCTGGGGACCAAGAGGCGTGGCATTTAGCTTTGGCTACGGCTGGGGGTGGTCATTGGATCACGAGGCAAGGATGTACACTTTAAAATCTGGCAATGTTTGAACACATGTTATAAAAATGTGTCAATAAAGCTGTGGCCATTTTATTCACCCAACACTTTGTGTCCGCCTGGTTAATTCTTGATAGGTCTTATGTCTTTAATCATTTTAAGCAGGCATGGTTGATGTCTAACCTTTCCTGCTCCCCTCATCTTCACACCATTGAAAGTACTCAGGGTGAAGAAGACCTACACAACTTGGTCCTCCCCCCTGGGTACAGTGTAGCTGTTATACTTACCCTAACTTACCATTACCGGTCTGGTCCAGTTCTGGCACCAATGCCAGTCCATAATCTTCCCTTTGCTCTTGTCAGTGACAGTCAGGAGTTAGCCCAGGCCAGTGAGGGTTACAATAAGTTTATCAGCTGGTTCACACTGTACCCAGGGGGGAGGACATGGTGGTTTAGGTCCTTAACCTGGGTACTTCAAATAGGTAAGGGATGGTGGGTAGAGTATAATTGCCCATTAATTAAACCAAAGAACTCTGAAGCTGATACAATAAAAGTGGCAAGTTTGCCTTTGCTAGTAATCATCAGCAACAAACCAGATGTTTGTCTACCTGCAGCAACAACTTGTAGCATCAGCTATAGTCAAAGAAGAGTTATTTTTTTCTTTTGGCCATAGGTGACCAGTTTGCACAGTCATCTCCACTGATAAAAGTCACCTGGGTTGTAAGGATAGATATGTGGAAGGTGGAATTGTACCTGCAGTATCCTGTGTCTTGATTTTAACTTTTCCTCCCCTGTCTCTCTCTGCATGATCAGCTGTGAAAATGAACTTAGAGAGTCAGGGTAGAAAGGATTTCTTACTGCAGCCAAGTGGGTGTGTCTGCTACCATGATCATGCACATTGAGTGACAGCACTCCCAGCACAGGGGAAGACACACCCCCAGGAACCTGCACAAGTTTCCCATGCTGCTGCAATCAAACAAAGGGGAATTCTGGTGGAAAAAAGGTAGAGGGGGGGGGGGGGGGGGTTGGGGGATGGTGTACTTTCAAATAAACCAAAAAAACATTTTCCTCAGTGGAGATACCCTTTAAGATGGACCAGAATTTCTAGCAGAATAGCACCAGATAACCTAAATTTAGACATTAACATGTACTCTTGGGAATTTCAACACTGATCCAGAGGGTATAACATTACGCAGTAATAGCTTTACTAACAATCCAAACAAAGGAATGCACACTGCACTTATTAGTAGGCCTGCTGGAAGAAGGCTCCTGTAGAGCAGTGACAAGTTGCCCATAGAAACAGAATGGCTGGGTAGAACAGTTTCCTTATAAACTTTGCTTATGCTTTAGGTCCTGTCCCCGTTCCCTATTGCAGTCCGGGGCTGTTTCTGGACTGGCCAATGGAAAGACACATTTTTTGCAAAGCATTTCCATTGATCAACTGCTGGACTGTGGGGAGAGGCAAGGCCAGGACTGGCAGCACAAAGGAACTTTGGAACACTGGTACGGGGAGCTGTAGATCGAACCCAGGGTGCTTCCATGAGGAAAGTTAAAGGAGAACTATAGTGCATATAAGTTTTTATAGAACAGTTAAAATGAAAAGTACCTGGGGCAGGAAGGGATTGGTAATTTTAGGAGGAGTATTAGCAAAAAGAAAGCTGCTTCTGCTTTAATACAGGTTATCCTATACAGGGTAGTTGTCCTTTAATGTGGGGAGAGAAAAAGAGTATAATACCCCCTTAAGCTTGGAAGCTAAAGACCATGGCTTCCACCAATTTGCATGATTTCATTTATAAAATAAATGCATTAATATCCTCTGTTGTTTATGAACAAGCTCTGGCAAGCTTGACCACCAGTATGATTGGCTAGCAGACTTCTTTACCCCCAGTATGATTGGCTAGCAGATGTCTTTACCCCCAGTATGATTGGCTAGCAGACTTCTTTACCCCCAGTATGATTGGCTAGCAGACTTCTTTACCCCCAGTATGATTGGCTAGCAGACGTCTTTACAGATCTTTTTGTACATTTACGGCTGTCTGTAAGGTGAAAAGGGGCTGATCCCATTGCTTTGCTCAGACTGACCTTCAAACATGCCAAATTACCTCCCACTATAAAACAATTTGCTATTCTGATCTGTGAAAACACATTTTATACAGAACATGCTGGGACATAAACGCATAAACAGGAGCTGCCACACGCTGAAGTAATCACCCTTCATGCATTCATGAGCAACACCTACTGCCAGTAAGCTTACTGCGTGTATTAGGGTTTTGATTTGGAAATGGGCATTGTCAGAGTTTGTTACAAGCACAGGCTTACCCAGATTATAAGAGGTGATAGAGGGCTTGTTTTAATGGCAAACTTTCAGAAGCACCATAACAAATATAATCTATTTATGGGGCAGTTTGCTACTTCTACTGTGTAATTAAAACAACATCCTTATAGGCATTCCGTTCTGGCAAAGGTATCTGCCTCCTCCATCTATTGAATGAGCTTTTTTTACAAGCCTGAGCATGTGTATAGGAGGCAGAAGGTGAAACAGCAGTCATTCATTGGCTGCGATGTCAGTGTCACATCCTTGACTGACTGCATGGAGGGTGGGGACAGCTTATTCTGCCAGAATGGGGGACAATAATTATCCTTAAATTCCTCTTTACATATGCATGTAATAACCTGGTAAAAATAGCAGATGGGGTTGCGGACAGATAACTGACCAGTTTTTTGTTTTAAGGGTGGACCTGCCACATGGAGCTTTAGTCCACACTAGGGTCACCAGATCTGTGAAAAATTAAGGGACAGTTATTAAAAAAAAACATTCAATATTTTTTAAAGAACATGTCTAGTGAAAATTGTCCTAATCTAGACATAAAAAAAAGGTTAGTGTATGCTGCCACCTTCCTCTGTAGCTCCGTGTTTGCACACTGTCTGATTTACTGCAGAGCTCCCCACTCCCTCTCCCCTCTCTGGTCATTCCCCTGTTCATATAATCCAGCTGTGAACCAAGACGATCATGCACAATAATCCTCCTACACGTTACTCTAACCTCTAGAAAAAAAAAAAAACTCCTTATATAAGCCTGTAGAGAGCAAGTGTCTTTGTTGTTCTGGAGATCCTTGCTACATAAGGAGTGGGAGGGGGGAGAGTCAGGAGAGACCCGAGTCCTGTCTTATCACTGCAGCCCGATATCCCTTTGACAGGCAATAAATTGGTGAAAACTTGGGAGGAGGGGGACCCAGTGCTGTTCTTTCTGCTTTATTCTCCTTCCCTTTACTTCTGTTTTTAACCCAGTATTTGCCAAGCATTTTAGTGAGCAGGAAGGAGTCATTGGGAGACTTGCTGTAAAACTTGTGTAAGCCTACACACTACACAGTTAGGGGGATTGATTGAAAGCTCAAGCAGGAGTGGTGTATTGAAATCTTGACTTCTTTTAACTTATATATCTCAGGACAGAGGAGGAAACTGAAGAAAGGGTTGGGGGGAATTATAGAAGACATAGAAAGTAAAATGTTCTTGTAATTGCACTTATGCAAATCTCCCATTGGGAGTTAGTAGGTGGCCACGTCTCTGTGTGCAATTGACATTTAGAGGCATATTTATAAAGGGCCATTAAAGGGTATGTCCACCCTTGAAATAATTTTTTTATATATCATTCCCCCTGTCCCCCCAGCCCCAACCATTTTATTAGAAAATGCCCCAAACTTTACTTACCTTCCCTCTTTTCTCCGCCACGCTGCCAGGCCCTCTGCTTGTGATAAAATGCAAGCAGAGGGGTGGGACTGGCAGTCGCGTCTGTGATTGGCTGAGCGGCAGCCAATCACGGACGCGGCTGCCGGGAGTTCATTGCGGCGGAGGAAAGAGGCGAGGGAAGTAAAGTTTGGGGCACTTTCTAATAAAATAAATAGAGCGGTTGGGGCTGGGCTGACAGGGGGAATATAATATGTAAAGGGATTTACACTAGGGGGAGGGAATCCTAATCGGGAGGGAGAGGGAGGGAGAGGGAGGGGGAGAAGGGCTGCAGTACGCATGCCAAACTTCTCCCGGAGGCCAGGTAGGAGGCAGAGTCCTATATGGACTCTGCTATCCTCCTGGTGGGCAGTTTTTGGGACTTTGGAGGGGGGGACTACAGGAGAACCAGATGGAGCTTGGATGTGAGGTAAGGATTAAACTACACTACACAATGGGGCCAGTAGTGGGGGGGATTATAGTTTTGGGGGTGAACATGCCCTTTAATACCACCCAAAAATTACCACCACACATCACCGAGGAGAAAATAAAGTTTTTGCCATACTTATAAAGGCAATCCACATCGCTGCAAAAAGCATTACTGCAGTGATGTGTGGTGGTAATTTGAACTCCCTTCGCGGTGATACTGTACTTAGCGCAATGCTATAGTTTAGAGGATGAGATTCACTTTGTGGCCGGACTAATGGCCGGTTTAATTATAAAGTGTTCAATTTCCTCGCAGACTTGGTGCAAATCCAGCTATAGACTGCTTAAAAAACTCATTATCTGCTTGTTAAAACCCCTGTTAGATACCAGATTCAAGATTGGGTCACTCAGCAGGACTGTTATTTACTAGCAAGTCATATATATTGGAGTGATGCACTATTGGGCAACTATAGTGTCCATACACTATTTGCCTCACTGTTGTAAGTACATTTTCTAGGGAGGCAAGCGACCTTATACCTACCTCCAGTTTTGATCTTTCAAAAAGTTGACGATCACTGAGGTATCAAAAATTTGCTCTGGGGATGAACGGTGAGCAGTCAGGCAGCTTTTTAACAGCTTACTGGGAAGCTACTGGGGCATAAATGGAGATGTAGAAGTATGGTCTGCCTTTATAAAGGTGGGGGTACACTTTATGGGCCCTTAGTTGCCCTTTAAATGGCCACTGGTATGTAAATAAATTAGGATTTCACAATATTGTACCTTTAAAATGAACCCTGGATCAAATCTGTAAGAAAAATTGTAATAAGTAATATTGCTGGAAAGGTTTAGCGCAGGTACTTCCTGTCTGTCCCAGCATTCAATCTTAAGTGAGCATGCTCTTCCCCTAGACTAGCAGAGCAGGTGATGTCACTCAAACTACTGAAAGCAGGAAATGTGAACATTCAAGTCCATACAATTTCCCACAGGATACACCCAGAGATGTGATCCAGGGCTCTTTTTAAAGGAAAGACTGCAAGCTTTTTTTAACCCTAACTTGATCGAACATTATAGTTGCCATTTAAGCGGATACAGTAAAATCAAAAGGCAGCTGATTAATAGAATGTATCACTTTATGGTCTGTGCTGAGGGGGTGGGGAGAATATTTCTGATGTTGCAGCCGGATATCGGAGTGCTCAAAAATAAAAATACCTGTGGCACACCCCTTTACTTAAAATCCCTTTATTAAATCAAAAAATTGGGGGAAAAACAAATTAATGACAAGTACTAGTTATCAATTGAAAACAATTAAACATTTCTACAATAGTCAAGCTGCCACTGAAAATACATTTCATTAATAATCAAAAATTCAATATCTTAACACAATGGATTTCATTAGTACATCACTGATTCCAATCACAAGCAGAGTGCAGCGGTAAAAATTTCATAGGGGTGTACAGATAGTGCATAGCGCTTGAAAAAAAAATCTATCTATCAGAGAGATTTCTTATACTCATCTGTCCCTGTCGACTAAAGCCTTTTTAAAATACAGCAACTGGGTATCTAAGGCTCTCCTGTGTACTAGCAATTGTAACGTTCAATACATCAGTGGACAGCGGCGACAGACTCTCCTGACGTGTTTCGCCATTTCGGGATTTCTCAAAGTCGAGTACTGAACATTACTGTGTGTCTGCTTTTTAAAGGCTACTTCCCCATTAGTTATGGGTATTAAGGTTGGACTAGATGGAGGTATGTCTTTATACAACCTCCAATACTGTCATTATGTAACTGTTAGACAGACATGGGTAGGGTATAAAGGTTTGACTAGATGTAAGAATGTCTTTGTACAACCTCCATTACTATGTTACTATGTAACTAATATACATTATGGGTAGGGTATTAAGGTTGGACTAAATGGACGTATGTCTTTATACAACCTCCGATACTATGTTACTGTTATACAGACATTATGGGTAGGGTAAAAAGGTTGAACTAGATGGATGTGTGTCTTTATACAACCTCCAATACTATGTTACTATGTAACTGTTAGACAGACATTATGGGTAGGGTATAAAGGTTGGACTAGATGGATGTATGTCTTTATACAACCTCCAATACTAGGTTACTATGTAATTGTTAGACAGACATTATGGGTAGGGTATAAAGGTTGGACTAGATGGACATATGTCTTTATACAACCTCTAATACTATGCTACTATGTAACTGTTATACAGACATTATGGGTAGGATATAAAGGTTGGACTAGATGGACATATGTCTTTATACAACCTCCAATACTATGTCAGTATGTAACTGTTATACAGACATTATGGGTAGGATATAAAGGTTGGATTAGATGGACGTATGTCTTTATACAACCTCCAATACTATGTTACTATGTAACTGTTATACAGACATTATGGGTAGGGTATAAAGGTTGGTCTAGATGTATGTATGTCTTTATACAACCTTCAATACTATGTCAGTATGTAACTGTTATACAGACATTATGGGTAGGGTATACATTATGGACTGGATGGACGTATCTATGGATGGACGTATGTCTTTATACAACCTCCAATACTAGGTTACTATGTAACTGTTAGACAGACATTATGGGTAGGGTATACATTATGGACTGGATGGACGTATCTGTGGATGGATGTATGTCTTTATACAACCTCCAATACTAGGTTACTATGTAACTGTTAGACAGACACATTGGGTAGGGTACAAAGGTTGGACTAGATGGACATATGTCTTTATACAACCTCCAATACTATGCTATTGTGTTACACACACGAATGTTGGGTGGCAGCAGGAAAAATCCCAAAGGTCAGGGAAGAATTAAAAATGTGAGCAAGAGCAGGGATAAGGATTTAAGTGCAGTGTCTGAGGAGGGCATAAGATCAAGGGTACACATTGTGGCAAGGACAATAGAAGGAAAGTCAAGACTTCAGAATGGAAGACAGGGGTAAAAAAAATAATTCAGACCTGCAGGTGGTGGGGCAGGCAGAACGAAGTGTGAAGGGATTTGCATGCAGATATTTTCTACCTTAGTTCTAAAGTATCCAAAGGTCTTAGATTGAAACATTGCTCTCTGTTTGCATATTTAAAAAACTATTTTCTGTGAGTGCTCTGAAAAAAAAACATATTGGTTGGATATCTTAGAATCTCTCAGTAGCACCCATGCAAAATAAACGGAAAGAAGGTAGAGTGCACACCACCTGGTTAATCTATTTAGTCCTAAAGTAGTCGGCAAAATCCTGAGAAGTTTTAATGGAAGGAAGGAAGAGTGTAGGAGACGGCTGCAAAAGGGTGTTAAATAGCAAAAACAAGAAATTGTACAAACAGTAATTTCTGTTTGTCACCTCCCATGGCAGCATTCACCATACTGGGATATACCCACGGTATAGAAATCCCTCCCATCATCCTCTCCTTGTCTTTGTCCTAAAGCTGTTCAAGGAAATATAACATAGAAAATAATACATAAGTAAAAACTAATAAGGGTGAAAAACCTCTGGTGAATGCTGCCATGGAAGGTGACAAGAAACAGAACTTACGGTATGTGTGTACAATTTTTGGTTTTCTCCGTCACTCCAGTGGCAGCCATTGGCTAGACTGGGATCTATCAAAGCTAAAAGAGGGAGGGACAAAAAAAAAATCTGTTTAACACACTTTCATCATTTTAAATTATGCTTGTTGAATAAAAGCTTCTAATACTCTACGACCAAACCTTGTAGGTTCTGTTGTGGGCACATCTAGATGGTAATGTCTTATAAAGGTCCTCCATGATGACCACCTTGCTGTCTCACAAATATTTCTTAGGATCACTTAAGATTCAAGGGCCCAAGAAGTAGCTATCGCTCTGGTTGAGTGAGCTTTTAACCCTAAAGAAACTACCTTGCCTTTGATTTGGTATGCTTTTGTGATGGCCAATGTCAACCAACTAGCCAATTGTCAGGAACTTACCTGCTGCTCTGGTCCCACGCCACTCTGCGCTTCCAGGTGCACGGTGTTGGAGACGTCAAGACGTCACAGCGCCGATGTGCCGAGTGGCGCAAGGGTTTAAATGCCAGAGCTACCCCTGGCTCTTTTGGAACTTACCTCTCCTGGTTCCAGTGACTACCTTGCCAGTTCCAGAGGAATACTTACCTTGCCTATTCCAGAGGAATACTTATCTTGCCAGTTTCAGTCTATACTTACCTCGCGAGCTCCAGAGAGTACATTACCTGTTTCTGCATCCCAGCTCCCAGCAGCACCATCTCCTTGGTGTCCAGTTTCTGGTGATATCTCAGTATCCAGCATACAATTCCCATCAGCCTCATCAGCTCCAGTATTCAAACCTACAGACATGGATTTCCTCCTGAAAGCGTACTTGTGAGTATCCTGGCCGTCCGGCCGTATTTATTACACCAGTGTCCTTTTAGATGGTGCTTCTCATTTCTGTAGCCGCTAGGAATGAAAAAAAGTGTCCGTCTTTCTCCACTTGCTTGTTCTTTTAAGGTTATATGTTATTAACCTTGCTAAATCCAGAGGGTGCAGTTGTCTTTCCTTATCAGTTTCAAGATCTGGACAAAATGCTGGAAAGTTCCTTTCCATCTCCAGATGAAAAGGCGTGACTACCTTAGGTAGCAAGAATTGGAATGCCGGCTTTAGTCTTATGACTGTCATTGAAAACAGTGGTTTCTAGATCCTTTGCTGACAGTGCCACCAACTCTGAAATTCACCAAGCTGATGTAATAGCTACTAACAGCAAAATGTTTAAAGTCAATCTGAACTTTCCTGAATGGGTTCAAATGGTGGCATCAAATCTTGAAGTACTATGGGCAAGCTGATTTTATTGGAGGCCTCACCCTGATTAGAGCACTAAAGAATCATTCTATGAGGGTATTCACATCCCATGAACAATCTGAAATGGCAGAGAGAGCGGACATGTGACCTGTACTGTTGCTTAAGCCCATATTATAGCCTGCAAAAAGGAATTTTACGATCAGGGTTGCATTCACTTCCATATGATCCTGTCCAGAATTTTTTCTGCAAATGTTACAAAATGCTCCCACATTCTGTGGTATTGTTTGGAGGTTGAAGATTTTCTTGATTGTAACAAGAAGTCTATCTTTTGGCCCTGGAAACTAAAGAGAACAACATTCTCCTTTCAACCTCCAGACTATGAAATTTAAATTGTTTTCTTCCTGGTATACCGCACTACTGGTCCCTGCCTCAACCAACCCGGAAATGTTGATTTTCTCCAATGTCTTACAAAAGAATAGATGAGGGGGTAACAGACAGGCTGCGGCAGAATAACGGCAAACAGCTGTTAATTACATGCGGCTAAAACACAACATGTTTCTCAATTGTGAGAAAGGGTCTGTGTGACTCAAAACATGTCATGTTGAAGCCGCATGTAATAAACAGCCATTTGCGGTTATTCTGCCTCATCCTGTCTATTGTTTTGTGGTACATTAATTCTTTATGCATATAGGGCGGATGCATAGAGAGGGGTAACTTTACGTCTACTAGCACTCTAGTGTGGATAATTATACTATTGAATTCTCCAATATCTCATCACTGCTAGAGATTTCAGCAAAGGGAACCAAGGTCTTCTTGGCAGGGCCACATCTACAATTAGGCAGAGTGAGACATTTGTTAAAATTATTTTGTTTGATTGGGTTAGCTTTAGTTAGTTTGTTAGGCTAGGTTAGACTAGTTAGGTTAGTTAGGGCCCTGCTGAAAGTGTCTGCCTTGACATGGTGGCAGGCTTACAAATCTTTTGGCTAAAATATTTTATACTACAGAAAGTATGGCATTTCTAATGTATTGTAACAGTTGAACCATGGCCACCGAGAAAGCCACACCCAATTTAACACAGCGTCTGTGTGCTTCGTGCCGCGCCTGAAAACAATTAAGGGTGGCATTTTAAAAGTTTGGCTCAGGCAGCAAAAACCCTAGAAGTGCCCCTGCTTCTTGGCTAGAAAGAAATGATGGCTAGAACCGATGCCTTTTCTGTTGTTATATATTTAATATAGTATTTGAGGTAGAATAAAGACATACGTCCATCCAGTCCAACCCATCTAGCAATATCCTCATTTCCTGCCTAACTGTTGATCCAGAGGAAGGCAAAAAAAACCCCACCAAATTTATGAAGGGGAAAACAATTTCTTCCTGACTCCAAGTGGCAATCGGAAATCTCCCTGGATCAACTCTACTTTATGTATCAATACCAGTAACTTGTAACATTCCTTGTTTGCAGAAACTCATCCAGCCTTTTTTTTAAACTGACCAATGAACCTGCCATAACAACTTCCACTGGAAGACAGTTCTATAGCTTTACCGTTCTCACAGTGAAAAACCCTTTCCGAGCTTGAAGCCTAAACTTCTTTTCTTCAAGTCTTAAGGCATGTCCACGTGTCCTCTGACATGTTCTATTGGTGAACAATGCCCCAGATAGTTTATTGTATGGCCCGTTAATGTATTTACACACAGTAATCATATCCCCACGCAAGCGCCTTTTCTCAAGCGTACATAATTGTAACTTATCCAGTCTCTCTTCATATTTAAGCTCCCCCAACTCCCTTATTAATTTACTTGCCCTTCTCTGAACCCTTTCCATTTCAAAGATGTCCTTTTTGTACACAGGTTTCAAAAATTGCACTGCACATTCCAAATGAGGCCTTACCAATGCTTTGTAAAGAGGGAGAATTACATTGTCCTCCCTTGAATCCATACCTCTCTTTATACAAGGCAATACCATGCTGGCTCTGGCTGTTGCCCCCTGACACTGCTTGCTTCCTTTAAGTTTGTTATCCACCAAAACTCCAAGATCCCTTTCCAACAGGGATTCACTTAACACAGAGCCATTTATAGTCTAAGTAGCACAAGGATTTTTAAGTCCAAAATACATCACCTTACATTTTTTAACATTGAATCTCATCTGCCACTTAGCAGCCCAATGTGACAATCTATCTAGATCCCCTTGCAACGATTGCACATCCCCTGAAGTTTTTAATGGTCGACAAGGTTTTCTATCATCAGCAAACACAGAAACCTTGCTGACAATACCCACTTCTAAATCATTAATAGATTAAATAGAAGCGGCCCCAACACAGAATCCTTTGGCACCCCACTTAGCACTTTTGTCTATAATGATGAATCCCCATTAAAAACTACTCTCTGCATCCTATTCATTAATCAATTTTCTATCCATGTACAAATGTGCCTCCCCAGACCAACAGACCTTAGCTTATACATTAGTCATCTATGGGAGACTTTATCAAAAACCTTTGCAAAATCCAAGTACACTACATCTACTGCTATGCCAGGGTCTAAATTTCTACTTACTTCCTCAAAAAAAACAAGAAAGTTAGTTTGACAAGATCTATTCCTCCTAAATCCATGCTGGTTACTACTTATAATGTCAGTCCTTGAAACATACTCTAGAACATGTTCCCTTATTAAACTTTCTAGTATCTTCCCCACCACTGAAGTTAAACTTCCAGGTCTGTAATTACCTGGCTGGGAACGACTACCCTTTTTTAATATTGGAATAACATCAGCCTTTTTCCAATCTAGAGGCCCACCCCTGAAAATGAATCTGCAAAAATAAGAAACAACTCCCTAAGTACCCGAGGATGTTTTTTATCTGGTCCAGGAGATTTATTAATATTAACCTTATTTAGTTCTAATTTAGTTCTTTCTGTACCATATCCTCGGTTAACCAAAGTGCACTTGAATCTTTTATACCATTTTTGCTACAATACTCTATGATATCTGTACTTGGATCTTCTATAGTGTATACAGAGGGAACAATATTATTCAAGACATTTGCTTTATCGCCATCCTCCATAACTAACTTATCCCCATTAATTAATGGTGCCACATTCTCAATCCTCATCTTCTTACTATTAATACACTTAAAAAAAATTTTAGGCTTAGTGATGCTTTGTTAAGCTATCCTAACTTCATTATTAATTTTAGCTAGTTTGATTGCTTTCTTACACTCCTTGTTACAGTTTTTATAATCCCTAAAGGCCCATTCCGTTCCCTCTGACTTAAAGTTTTTAAATGCCTTTTTCTTCCTCTCCGTTTGCCTCTTTACATCAGAATTCAGCCACATGGACGCGGATTATTTTTTTTTACATTTATTTGCCAGGGGTATAAATTTAGATGTGAACTGGCTTAATATTCCCTTAAACACAGTCCACTTCTGTTCAGTACCTTTACCTGATAATACATTATCCCAGTTGACATTCTGAAGAGCTACTTTTAACCTGGGAAAATTTGCCTTCCCGAAATTAAAAGTCTTTGTTAGCCCAGCGCATTTTTCCTTTCGATAACATAGTCCAAACGACACTTTTTCATGGTCACTATTCCCTAAGCCTAACGTTACCTTTATATCTATAATGCGCTCCACGATGTTAGATATTACCAGATCCAACGGAGCTCCTTTTCTAGTAGGAACCTCAACCACCTGTAAGAGAAAATTATCCTGCAGCAAATTCAGGAACTTTTTTTGGGTTGGCAGTTCCACTACACCAATCAGGGTAATTAAAGTCACCCATAATGAGCACACACCCCAAACTTGCAGCCCTTGCCAACTGCGTATGAAGATGACTCACTTCCTCTCTGCTAGCATTTGGCAGCTTATAGCAGACACCAACAATGACATTACCCCCTTTCCTGTTGCCTAATTCCACCCATATTGCTTCCACTTTAACATCCATATCGCCAGTTATCTCTTCTTTTAAATTTGGCTTCAATTCTTTTTTAACATAAACACATACTCCTCCCCCTTTCCTTTTTTCTCTGTCCTGTCTAAACAAGGTGCATCCTTCTAAATTTATAGCCCAGTCATGAGAACTGTTCAACCACGTTTCTGCTATACCTATTACATCATACTTTTAATTCAACACCATAATTTCCAATTCACCCATTTTGTCAGCCAGGCTTCTCGCATTTGCAAACATACATTTTAGATTATGATCCTGTAATTTATTCATACACTTTAATCCACATGCCTCCCTATCCCCTATGCTTGCCCCACCGCCCTTTCCACCCACCACTGGCATATCTACACCCTGCTTTCCTCCTGGGCTATCTATCTCAGTGAGACTGTTAATATCCTCCCGCCCCCAAACCTAGTTTAAAATCTCCTCCAACCCTCTAGCCATCTTCTCCCCTAAAACAGCTGCACCGCCATCAGTGAGGTGCAACCCATCCCTAAAGAGCTTGTAGCCGACAGCAAAGTCTGCCCAGTCCTCTATAAATCCAAACCCTTCTTCCTTACACCACTCTCTTAGCCGCGCGTTAATGCTCCTAAGCTCTCGCTGTCTCCCTGGCTTAGCATATGGCTGCGGTAGTATTTCTGAAAACACTACCCTGGAGGTCCTTGCTTTTAACTTGGCCCCTAGCTCTCGGAAATCATGTTTAAGGACCTCATCTCCTCCTCTAACTTTGTCATTGGCACCAATGTGAACCAAGACCGCCAGGTCACACCTGGCCCCACCCAAAAATCTGTCTACACGATCCACCACATGCTGACCCCTAGCACCAGGCAGGCAACACACAGTTCGGCATGTAGGGTCTTGGCGGCAGATTACCCTATCTACCTTCCTTATAATGGAGTCCCCTACCACTTCCACCTACCTAGCATTCCTGATCCTAAGCTCCTCCTCCCTTGTATTAGAGATGGCAGTCCCCTGGGTGCTCAAGGGACTAGCCCCCTCCATACATGCTAATTCCAACCTGTCCTCCTCCACTTCATTACCTAAGGCAGCAAATCTGTTGGGATGGGCAATCTGGGAAAAAGCAACCCTACCCTTCCATACCCCACTTCCCCTAGTAACCCTAACAAAACTACCTCCCCCTGTCCCACTTCCACCCACCTCTATACTGGCCCCAGCCAGTGCCTGCTGTCCCCCCAGATTTGCCAATCCCTGCAATGCTGCAAGCTGCCCCCTTAGACTCTCCACCACAGCTTCCAAACGTGCAACCCACTCACACCTGACACAGACATAGGTCCCCTGGAATGTTTGCTCCAGGTTCCTATACATGTGGCAGGATGCACATTGCATGGTACCAACAAAACTGTCCCTTCTAATACACATATTTATTTTGAGAACCTTCCATATTATTGGAATTGGAGGGAAGATGTATAGAAGTCCTGTTGACCAATCTTGGGCTAGGGCTTCTATGCCTATTGCCTTTAGGTTTGCCATTCTTGAATAAAATCTTTAACACTTGGCGGTGCTCGGAGAGGCCATAAGATCTGTGCTGGGTTAGCTCCATCTCCGGCAGATTTCAGCAATGCTGACTCCATTGTCCTGAGCATACCGATTTTCTGCTTAGGTAGTCTGTCAATATGTTTTGCGAATGTCCTCCTTGTTTCCTTATGTGTGCTACGGAGGTAGCATTGTCTGTCACAATCCTTACATATTTTCCTTTTATTTGTCACGCAAAGTTTCCTTACCGCCCTTAGCTCTAACACATTTGATGTTACCTTTTCTTGGTATCTCCAATCTCCTTGAGTATAGAGATCCCGGAAATGTGTACCCCATCAAGCCTCTGAGGCATCTGTTAATGTAATCCTGGGTGGCTCTTCTTTTAGTCTTCCTTGTAATAGGTTGTCTGGTTTTATCCACCATAATAAGGCTTGTTTTATAAGCCTTATTAGAACCTTCACAAGCAAGGCTTGTTTTACTTTCAAAGGTATCTTTAATATTCTTGACAGGTAGAATTGAGGCTCTTACCATGGATAGCAGGTACATTTTGAAGTGGTTTCATGTGCCATCTGGCCCATTTGACCATCAGAATAGCGGAGGCCATAAGCCCTATGACCATAAGACATTGCCTTGTACTAGACTACGTTTCATTTAAAACCCATCCATAATCTGCCAGGACTTGGGTTACTCGGACGATATGCCTTACTTCTTCGTCTATGGATTCTGCTAGTATCACAATGTCGTCCAAATAGTGAAAGATTTGAATTCCAACTTTTCTTACCTTATAAAGATCTTGGTAAATCTTGGAGACTGAATGAATCTAAACTGGAGACATGTGAACTGAAGATGTAAGCCAATGACCACGAATCTAAGAAATTTCCAACACTCCTTGTGTATGGATACATGGAAAAATGCGTCCTGCAAATCTATATTTACCATCCATACATTCCTCTTTACTGCTTGGACTATAGACTAAGGGGCATATTTATAAAGGTTCGTTAACTTTTCGCGGCCGTTTTCGCGGCCATTAACGCATGAATCGCGTTTACCGCGATTTATAAAGCCCCGAAAACGGCCGCGAAAAGTTAACGAAGCGTCAACCTTTCGCGCCGATACTTACCCGGTACCGCCGCTTCTATTTATAAAGCGGCGGTACTGGTTTCGCTCGGCTAGTATCGGCTGTTTTACTTCGCCACCTTGAAGGTGGCGAAGTCAGCCGATACTAACCTCCCGCGGCGGGGATGGGCAGGCAACCCGCGGCGGGTGGTCGCACCCGCCCCGGGAGACACGCCCACCCCGCCCACACCCCCCGCGGCGGCAGCGGCGACCACCCTCCGCCGCCGCCACTTCCCAGCAGCCCCTCCCAACCCGTTCCCCGTTCGCGGCAATCTCGGAACGGGAGGCTAGAAGGGGCTGCCGGGAAGGGGCCGCAGCAGGTGGTCGCGACCACCCGCCGCGCACCCCCTCCCCGGCAACCCCTCCAAGCCCCCCGCCCCGGCCGCTCCCGGGGAGGGGACGGGAGGGAGCCGCTGGGGGGGTGGAGGCTCCCTCCAGCGGGGCCCTGAGAAGGGCCTTTTGGGGCTTAGGGGGTCCCGCAATCCTGTGGGTGGCGATACATAACCTAGGTAATAATGTATAAACGTATGTGATAAAATCCTAAAATAATAATACCAATATATTACTTAATATCATAATAAAGTCTACCAGTTATATCTTCAGAGATGACTGCTACCAGGTTACAGAAAGCTATTGAGGCCTGTATCCTCATTCATGCCTTTTGGACTCAATGTATTTAACACATGTATCCACCGTGCTTCTTTATTTAATAAAGATTTTCTGTAGTTACCCCCTCTTCTGTTAGGTTTAACTACTTCCAAGACCTGCCATTTCAGTTGGGACGCTTGGTGTCTGTTGTGGAAAAAGTGCTTGCTGACCGGGGTTTCATGTCTAGATGGTATACCTTTATAATTGACAATGTCCCTCTTATGTTCACCTATTCTCACTCTAGCCTCTCTCTCCGTTTTTCCTACATAGCCCCACCCGCAAGGGCATTTTAATAAGTATATGATCCCTTTAGTGGAGCATGTGGCAAAATTGTGCAATTTAATTTTAGTGCCCTTGCTTGGATGATGTACTACATCCCCAGGTGTTATGGAATTATTTAATAGGTATAGCAGAAACATAGTTAAACAAATCTCGTGACTGGGCTGTAAATGTAGGCAGGTACTCCTTGTTAAGGCATTATAGAGAAAGTGATATCTTTTTTTGCAGGACATAAACATACAGTATTACTATAGTATTTTACCATATAAATCTGTGTATGGGAGTCACCCAATACCCTGTTAGAAAGGAATATCTTAATGTTAAGATCTTACTTTGTGGAACCTTCTCTCTTCTGCAAAGTTTCATCCCCTTTGTTTAAGTGCTCTTGAGCTCCATAAATGTGCCCCTGTCTACTGTAAATGCTAGAGTTTTTAAATAAGATCCATATAAATTATACACAGATCAATGATGTAGCAGCTCACGATCCATTATCCATTATATATATATATATATTGGTTGTTTTTCATCTAGCTGATTATTGGTTAGTTTGATGGTGATCGTTCTACTGTAAAAGTATAGACAGAATGTATGCCAAGCAAGAAAATTCCCAGCAAACTTTGGAATTACTGTCCCTTTAGCAGATCAGATCTCTGTAGTGTGCAGCTACAGTTATATTAGGTAAGTCTCAGCTATTAATTCAGTAGCAAACTATAACCACAACTAGCACTGGGTCCATAGGTAACAGATTTATCTTCCAACCCCTGGGTTATGTTGAACTGCGGTCTATAGTAAACTCTCCGGTGGTCTGTGATTGTGTAACTTTCTATGTGTAGTCATGAAGCATTTCATTATCGGGCAAGATGCTTCCAGCATGGTGTAGGTATCAACATAGACTACAATAAACTTCTATGTCCAAGTAGCATCAGAGAAACTAACATTATTTCCATAATTTCTTTGCACACAGTAGAGATAATTGCAGTATACTATGTAGGAGATTAGTCAAATGGAAGAACTTGTTGGGAAGTATTCACACGGTGCATAGACACAGAAACAGACCAAGGATTCTCAGTGTAGGAATAATAAGCCTGTGTTTTATTCCACAACAGGTACAGGTATTGTTTAATAGCAATGCAGGTAAAACAAAACCAAAATAAACTTAAAGGGCATGTCCACCCCCAAAACTATAATCCCCCCAACTACTGGCCCCACCATGTAGTGTAGTGTAATCCTTACTCAATCCCAACTCCATAGGGTTTCCTGTAGTCTCCCCCCAAAGTTCCAAAACTGCCCACCAGGAGGCTAGCAGGTCATATAGGACACTGCCTGCTACCTGGCCTCCCGGAGATTCCTGCCATGGTGCTGCAGCCCTTCTCCCCCCCTCCCTCCCCCTCCCTCTCCCTCCCGTTTACTATCCCTCCCCCTAGCGAAAATCCCCCTTAATATTGTGCTCCCCCATGTCCCCCAGCCCAACCGCATGTTTAGTTTTTTAAAAAGCCCCCAAACTCTTACTTACCTCTCCGTTTCCTCCGCTGCACTGAATGACCGGCAGCCGCGTCCGTGATTGGCTGCCGCTCAGCCAATCACAGACGCGCTGCCGGTCCCGCCCCTCTGCTTGCATTTCGCAAGCAGAGGGCCGGAGTGCGGCGGAGGATCGAGGGGAGGTAAGTAAGAGTTTGGGGAGCTTTTTGAAAAGAAGAAACATGCGGTTGGGGCTGGGGGACATGGGGAGCAGAATATTAAAAACCTATTTTAGGGGTGGACATACCCTTTAAGTGCAAAAAAGATATATTACTTTCGAAAAATTGTCTACACCAAATCCTACATATTGGCTGTGTGATCATTAACCTGAATAAGGCTGGGTGCCCAGAAATAGGTCAAGTTTGATTCAGTGAAACGGTTGGGGAGTAGAGATGTTCAAAACTGTCGAGTTATCGGTCTATCGGACCAAAAATATCTCATCGTCTGTACCCAGCTTAACACCTGCTTGTCTGAGCACTATTGATAACAGTGACTTCCCTCACTATACAAGTGTCCCCTAAAAGACACAGACACAGGACAAATAAAACAGTTTTATTTCTACTCAGTAGACTCAGTCAGTTGCAGCTCCCAGACAGAGAGAGAGACACAGTCTAGAACCCTCCCTAAAAACAGCCAGGTGAAGCTGTTTCAGGTACTGAAAATCCCGGACTGGACTGAGGATTGGGAATCCACCCCACCCTTCACTTGTGGATTCCCAGAAAAACCAGCCCCAGCAGAAACTTTATATGCACTCAAGCAAGCAAAGGAAACCTCTGCCACGCTTGCTGGTTTCACCTTACCATCTGTAGGTAAGAAAGCTTAGTGGGATATATCTTCCTTCAACCACTTTCCCAGTTGGTTTCTTACACCTATTATAAGGCAAGGACCTCAAGGGTAGTGTTTTTAGAAATACTACCACAGCCACATGCTATGCTAGAGAAATAGCAGGAGATCTGGGCAGACATTTTGGTCAGCTATAGGCATTTTAGTAGTGATAGGTTGTACCTTACTGATGGTGGTGCAGTTTTTTTGGAGGAGAAGATGGCTAAAGAAGATTTTTTTATGCTAATGCTTCTGTACTTGAGTCTGGAATACATGATGTAAGGATTATTAAAGGGCATGTCCACCCCCAAAACTATAATTTATGTAGTACATAAAAATTCTTACCCTACACCCCAGCTCCAAATGGTTCTCCTGCAATGTTCCCTCAAAGTCCTAAAAACTGGCCACCAGGAGCCTAGCCGAGTCCATATAGGACTCCTGTCTCCCCTCCAGGAGAATTTTGCCATGATCACTGCAGCCCTCCCTCTCCCTCCCGTTTTGCTTTCCCCCTTACCCTAGCACAAATCCCTTTTTTATTAGGGCTTCCTCCCCCAGCCCCAACTGCTATATTATTATGGCCAGAAACTCCCCCAATAATTACTTACCTTCCCTCTATCCTCCGCCGTTCTGAACTGCCGGCAGCCGTGTCCGTGATTGGCTGCCTTTCAGCCAATCACGGACGCGGCTGCCGGTCCGCCCCCATGCTTGCAATTCCATGCAAGCAGAAGGCCAGGTAGTGCGGCGGGGGAAAGAGGGAAACTAAGTAAAGATCGGGGGAGTTTCTGGCAAATATAATAATGCGGTTGGGGCTGTTGCAGGAAGCCCTACAACATATACATTTTTTTTTATCAGGGTGGACATACCCTTAAACAATACATGCCATTTCATATTTTTATAAAGAATAAACTGAATTAAAAAAAATCCACTGAAAAAAGTGGACAGTTTTTAAAGGGGTTTTAAACCATTTCACATGTAAATTTATACCCTTGAGAAATGAATGTAAAAAATGAATATCAATAAAGCTCCTGGTCCAGATATAATACATCCTCGTGAGCTCAGGTCACTAGGGGGCATATTTATAAAGGTTCGTTAACTTTTCGCGGCCGTTTTCGCGGCCATTAACGCATAAATCGCGTTTACCGCGATTTATAAGGCCCGAAAACGGCGCGAAAGTTAACGAAGCGTTAACCTTTCGCGCCGATACTTACCTGTTACCGCCGCTCTATTTATAAAGCGGCGGGTACTGGTTTGTCGCTGGCTAGTATCGCTGTTTTACTTCGCCACCTTGAAGGAGGCGAAGTCAGCCGATAACTAAACTCCCGCGGCGGGGATGGGCAGGCAACCCCGCGGCGGGTGGTCGCAACCGCCCCGGGAGACACGCCCACCCCGCCCCACACCCCCCGCGGCGGCAGCGGCGACCACCCGCCGCCGCTTCCAGCACCCCTCCCAACCCATTCCCCGTTCGCGGCAATCTCGGAACGGGAGGCTAGGAGGGGCTGCCGGGAAGGGGCCCAGCAGGTGGTCGCGACACCACCCGCCGCGCACCCCCTCCCCGGCAACCCCTCCAAGCCCCCCGCCCCGGCCGCTCCCGGGGAGGGGAGGGACGGGAGGAGCCGCTGGGGGGGTGGAGGCTCTCCAGCGGGGCCCTGAGAAGGGCCTTTTGGGGCTTAGGGGGTCCCGCACCCCTCCCCGTCCCTTATAAGGGCCCTTGCGGCACTGACAAGTTTTGGCGGGGGGGCCGCAGCTGAAACCGGGACCCCCAGTGCGGTCTTAAAAGAGCCCTTGGGCGACGTCTTCTTTCTTCCAGTCCCGGCGACACCGCTCCGCCGAGGCCGCCGACCCCGAGGGTACCCCTGCGGCCGCCGGCGACCTCAACGAGGCCGATGTTGCCGGCGTCTTGATCCGACGCGACGTCTTCGGGCTGGCGACACAACCCACTCAGGTCGCCGATGCCAGGCAGACTCACTGCGGCGCCCAGTGAGCCCGCTGGCACCGCCGGCCTCAGCGGAGCCGATGTTGCCAGCCGCTTCTTTCTTCTTTCTTCAGCATCTACTGCGATGGCATCTGAGTTCCGGCGGAGGAAGCTCCTCTTTATATAGGTTTGCAGAAATCATAATCCGTTTCTGATTGGTCAATTTTTAATACTTGCTTTACATTAACCAATCAGATTTCAGAACTTTCCAGAAATCTGATTGGCAGTGAGCCCGCCGGCGGGGTTGGTGTCGCCAGCCCGAAGACGTCGCGTCGGATCAAGACGTCGGCAACATCGGCCTCGTTGAGGTCGCCGGCGCCCGCCGGGGGGGTACCCTGGCGGCCGCAGGGGGACCTCTCGGGGGTCGGCGGCCCGGGGAGCTGGTGTCGCCGGGACTGGAAGAAAGAAGAAGACGTCGCCCAAGGGCTCTTTTAAGAGCCGCACTGGGGGTCCCGGTTCGAGCGCGGGACCCCCGCCAAAGGCACTGTCAGTGCCGCAAGGGCCCTTATAGGGGCGGGGAGGGGGGTCCCGGTTCGGGTGCGGGACCCCCTAAGCCCCAAAAGGCCCTTCTCAGGGCCCCGCTGGAGGGAGCCTCCACCCCCCAGCGGGTCCCTCCCATCCCCTCCCGGGAGCGGGGGGCGGGGGGCTTGGAGGGTTGGGGAGGGGTGCGCGGCGGGTGGTCGCGACCACCTGCTGCGACCCTTCCCGACAGCCCCTCCAGCCTCCCGTTCGAGATTGCCGCGAACGGGGAACGGGTGGGGGGGGCTGCTGGGAAGCGGCGGCGGCGGCGGGTGGTCGCCGCTGCCGCCGCGGGGGGTGTGGGCGGGGTGGGCGTATGCCCCGCCCCCTAGGAGCGGCGTTGGGAAGGGATTTTAAGTCCCTTCGCGGCGATACTATATTAGTATCGCCGCGAAGGGGCTTAAAATTACCGCAGCACATGCGCGGCCCGGATAGGTATCGCGGGAATAGCGCTCGCCGTTATAAATAGACGGGATAGCGCTATTTCACGGCCGCGATGTGCGGCGGTTAATTTTTTTGCGCTAACATCGTTTCCTTTATAAATATGCCCCTAGGTTAAATTTTATCCAGGCCATTGTATCTTGTTTTTTCAGCTTCCCCTTTATACTGTATACGGAAGCGTGCCTGATTGGAAAAAAGCTGATGAAATTCTAATAATCTAAAAAGGGTAGTCATTCACAGCCGTGTAATTATAGGCCAGTAAGTGGGGGGGAAGATACTGGAAAGTTTGATACGGGAACATTCTCGACTATGTTTTAAGGACTAACCTTATAAGAAATAATCAACATGGATTTATGAGGAACAGATCTCGTCAAACATGCTTTGCTTTTATGAGGAATTAAATATGAATTTGGACTCTTTTGCATGGTGACTTATGTATAAGCTAAGGTCTGTTGGGCTGTGTTGGCACATTTGTACATGGATAGAAAATTGGTTGATGGATCAAATGTAGAGAGTAGTTGTTAGTGGGGCTTCATCAATATGGACTAAAGTTCTAACAGGATTATTCAATAAAAGTTCTTATTGTTTAAAATGGTGCTGATTTTGCCCCAACCAATGAGATGTAAGCTTACAAATGTTAAATAAGATCTGATTGGTTGGGGCAAAATTAGCACCATTTTAAACAATAAGAACTTTTATTGAATAAACCTGCAAGTGGGGTGAAACAGATTTCTGTGCTGGGGCCACTTCCATTTAATCTGTTTATTAATGATTTAGAATTGGGTTTAGTCAGCAAGTTCTCTGTTTGTGGACAACCCAAAACTTTAACCACCATTAAAAGCTAGATAATGAGCAATGGTTGCAGGTGGAACTAGATAGATTGTCACATTGCTGCTAAATTGCAGATGAGATTCAATGTTGATAAATGTAAGGTGATGCATTTTGGACTTAAAGGACAATTATACTCACCTCCCCCTCGTTCCTTTCCCCTCATTCCTGCATAGTACCCAGGTGTCAGGACCTAAAACACTAAGTCCTCACCTCTGGGTACAAAAGTCCTGCACTACTTACTTGTAATCTCCCTCGGCGCTGCAGTCCGATCCTCTCCACTGGCACTTTGAGTGAAAGGTCACGAGGCAGCCAATGAGAAGACGCGCTCTGCAAGGAGGTGTGTCTTCCCATTGGCTGCCTCCAGGACTCTCACTGAAGAGGGCCAGTGGGGAGGATCCGACCGGAGCGATGAGGGAGATTACAAGTAAGTGGTGCAGGACTTTTGTAAAGTACCCAGAGGTGAGGACTTAGCATTTTAGGTCCCCCCCCTGGGTACTTTACAGGAATGGATCGGGGAAAATGGTGAGTATAATCATCCTGTAAATATCCTTGTGCTTGTATTGATAAATAAAGTTGGAACTGAACCAGGGATATTTCCAATTGCCACTCAGTCAGGAAGTAATTTCCCCCTCCCCCCTCTTTATAATTATGGTGTTTTTTGTTGTTGTTTTTGTTTTGCCTTCGTCTGGATCAATAGTTAGACATGAAATGTGGGTATTGCTCAGTAGGTTAGACGTGTTTTTTTTTTTTTTGACTTTTTTCCCAAACACTATTTATTGCCAACAGATTCTTGTACAAGTCATTCTGAACTGAGGGATCCAGTCTGAATACCACAGATATATATACAGTTTAAAGGGATGTCAGAGTGTATATTAAAGTCATTACTGTATTAGATTATTTCTATTTATTGAAGTATTCAATATTAAATGTAAGTTATATGAAATATGTAATGCTTGGTAGTTGTCACGTTATGGTTTAGTTAAATTTCAAATGATCATGCCGAATAAGGTTATGGCAACACAACAAAATGCAGAATTCCTGTTTTAATCATAGGTGCAAATGCTCACCTAGATAAATAATAGAACAAATCACCATCATCACCATCATCAACCTTTTACAATTTATAAAACTGAAGTTTACAGGAATTAGCAAGAAGATATTTTCTTTTTCTATTGTTACATATAATTACAAACCACAGTAAGGGTTTTGAAGTATTCAAGCAATATCTTAGAAATGTTCGACCATGGATCACCTAAACAGATCAGGTAAAAAATGCAGTCAAGTAAAAGTTCCTTTTCCATTAAGACCAAATAGACCCTTACTTAGCCTTAGTACATAGACCCAACAAGCTTCTTTTTGTAACAAAACATTGGCTAGTGTTACCTTCACTAATTCTGTAAATTGCCATGAATTTCAAACATTTTGTGGACCCCCCATGGCACTCAAGAACATGTTTAGCCATATTTTTGTATTTCAAAGTACATGCTTCCATCGGTGTCCGCAGAAAATTTGTGGGAGTGGGCGTGGCCATGTGTGGGGGGGGGGATAATTTGGAAACTTTTATGTAATATTAATAAAAATATAAATATAGCATAATATAATAGACAGATAAACAGAAATAGAAAGATAAAGAGATATCTGTCTAGGCACAGAGAGACAGACAGAGATATAAAAAGACAGACATAAAGATATGGACGGAGAGAGATACAGGCAGAAATCTACAAATAGTAATAGACATACGCATATACAGAGAGAAATAGAGACAGATGGAGAAAGAGAGAGATAGATAGATAGATCAATAGGTAAATTATTGATACAGGTGCAGAAAACTGGGGTTATTGATACAGGTACAGCAAACTGGAACTATTGATACAGGTGCAGAAAACTGGGGGTTATTGATACAGGTACAGCAAACTAGGATTGTTGATACATGTACAGCAAACTCTGGGTTATTGATACAGATACAACAAACTGGGATTATTGATACAGGTACAGCAAACTGGGGGTTATTGATACAGGTACAGCAAACTGGGGGTTATTGATACAGGTACAGCAAACTGGGGTTATTGATACAGGTACAGCAAACTGGGATTATTGATACAGGTACAGCAAACTGGGGGTTATTGATACAGGTACAGCAAACTGGGGGTTATTGATACAGGTACAGCAAACTAGGATTATTGATACATGTACAGCAAACTCGGGGTTATTGATACAGATACAGTAAACTGGGATTATTGATACATGTACAGCAAACTGGGGGTTATTGATACAGGTACAGCAAACTCGGGGTTATTGATACAGGTACAGCAAACTGGGATTGTTGATACAGGTACAGCAAACTGGGGGTTATTGATACAGGTACAGCAAACTAGGATTATTGATACATGTACAGCAAACTCGGGGTTATTGATACAGATACAGTAAACTGGGATTATTGATACAGGTACAGCAAACTCGGGGTTATTGATACAGATACCGTAAACTGAGATTATCGATACAGGTACAGCAAACTGAGGTTATTGATTCAGGTACAGCAAACTGGGGGTTATCGATACAGGTACAGCAAACTGGGATTGTTGATACAGGTGCATCATACTGGGATTATTGATATGGGATTTTTTTTCCCTGCTGCTCTGCACTTGCGATTGGATCGGCAGTGCAGAGCAGTGATTTACAGAGGCAGAGCAGGAGTTTGAATCTCCTGCTCACTCGGGTTTTGGTAACACTAGTGATTGGCTGAGACTCTCCCTTGGCCTTTAATTAAAGTTCCTTTGCAGCAGCCTGGGGAAGTTGTACTAGTTTCTGGGGACGTGTCTCATCCTATGCTGGGCTGGCTGTCAGTCAATGTGCATTATCATGATGCTGTCAAGCCCGCTTGACCATGTAGGGAGGGGGAGGGGTGTGTGTGTGTGATTAAATAAAGTAAGACATGCAGGAAAGGTTGTTTGTGTGTGTTTGTGTGTAGGCCAGCACAGCATTAGCTGAGTGGGAGCTTACCTATGGATCCTGCCCATATCTGTGTCAGTAGAGATGCGCACCTCTCCAGCCATTCCGGTCCATCCAAGATGGCAGCCCCCAGCGCCGACGCCATCACACCTTGTGCGTGACGTCGCGCAAGGACGCCGGCGCTTCCGTATTGACGCGCAAGGGGCGTGACGTCATTGGAAGGCACCGGTGGCGCGAGAATTTAAACTGAGGCATTACCCTTGGCCGGTGCCCGATGCCCGATTATAGCACTAAGATGCTGTTCTTCTGTGGTGCTGGGTTCTAGTCCCTGCTATTGCTGGATCCTGCCTTGCAAAGAAGTATCCTGATCCTGCCTTGTATTGTGGATCCTGTTCCTGCCTTGGACCTTGTCCTGTTCCTGCCTTGAACTTGGCATCATTGGAGTTTAACTTCCTGAGCGATCACAACAGAGGAACAGCCATTACTTCCAAAAGACTGCACAGAATTGCTTCATTTTGCAGGTACATGTGTCTCATACTTGTGGGAATCCATACAAGCTATCAGCATATTTATCTTAAAGGGTATCTCCACTCCTAAAAACAACATAGCTAAGCTATGTTGTTTTAGGAGTGGAGATACCCTTTAAGATAAATATGCTTTTAAAGGGCATGTCCACCCTTATTGTACAATGTTTCTGTAGTGTAGGGCTCCCTCACCCACCCCCAACCGCTATAGTTATTTGCAGCAAAACTCTCCCGATCACAACTTATTTTGCCTCTTTCCCCTGACGTTCTGACACGGCCCTCTACTTGCATGAAACTGCAAGCAAGGGGCCGGACTGGCAGCCGTGTCCATGATTGACTGAGAGGCAGCTAATCATGGACGCGGCTTCTGGCTGTACTGAACGTCGGGGGGGGGGGGAAAGGCAATGTAAGTAGAGATCGGGAGAGTTTTGCTGCAAATAACTACAGCAGTTGGGGTGGTTAAGGGAGTCCTACACTACAGAAATTGGATTTGGAGCTAGAAAAACAGGAGGGAGAGGGAGGGGGGAGGGAGGGCTGCAGTGAGCATGTCCAAATTCTCCCAAAGGAAAGACAGGAGGCAGAGACCTATATGGACTCTGCTAGGCTCCTGCTGTTCACTTTTTTGGACTTTGTAGGGACATTGCAGGGCAACCATTTGGAGCTGGGATGTGAGGTAAGGATTTTATTACACTACAGAGTGGGCCATTAGTGGGAGAAAATTTAGAGTTGGGGGTGGACATGCCCTTTAAGTTTTGTGTTTTTCCACAAATTAGGGGAATTAGTAGTTGTATTTTTTTCTGTATAACTTCCTTATTATATTACCTTGTTCATTAAACAAGAAAGTGTTGAGGAAGCGGAGGAATATTTTATGCATGTCAATGGGTCCATTCCATAAAATCAAAATATCGTCAATATATCTGAGCCACAAATTGACATGCCTGAAAGTATCTGTAAGGACATGCCCCCCCCCCCCCCCCCTTTCCACCAATCTAAAACCATAATATGAAGCACATTGCTGTCCCTCTTACTTCCAGAAAAAATTACCAGTTGAATTCAAAATAAATTATTGGTCAATACAAACTCAAGCAGGGATTGAGCAAAAGATGTCTTAGGTCTTACATGTATCCCTTCAGCAAGTTTTTATCTTCTTCTAGACTATGCTTATGATATTTATTAGTATATAATGACTCCACATCACATGTGGATAATATATAATCAATATTCAATAGAATTTAAAGGCAAATTCCCTTAATTGTTATCACCTTTAGGATTCAATAGCGCTTTGTGTTGTTAAAATTTAGCTAACATTTAGTGTATTGAGAGGGAAGTTTCCATCCTGAGGAAACCCAGGGTCACGTGGATGAAACACACATAGGCAAGACAGATGAAGGCACACCACATTGATAAAACAAAGTCAAGTGATTTTGTAAGAGGCACCCAAATGAGAGGTTAAAGGCTCCACTGGCGGAAAGGAAAATTAAGACTCCATCGCAGATCAGAAAGACTGGTAAACAGTATGCCAGAATATTTGTGTTGAGTTACATACAGTAGAAATCCATGAACTGGTCCCACACATTGACACTTGGAGAATGGGACCATGTGAGCCTTTACGAAACCAAGTGATCTGAATTTGTATGGACCTTCTTTATATGGTGTGCCTTATCTGGAATTTAGTATTCAGAATATTCTGCCTTTCTATTTTCAAGTCATACATAATGTGAATGAACTATACATCTGCTGTATTCAGTTAGATCAACTGGACTTGAAGTTTAGTTCTTGAAGACGTTTCGCTAGTCATCCAACTGGCTTTCTCAATTCAGAACGAGTTGTACAAGAATCTGTTGGCAATATAAGTACCCTGTAAAGTCCCAATTAGCATATGACAGCCAGGTGTTAGGGACCTTCTGAATGCAACTAAAACACCACGCAGAAAGTTATCTCACAGGATTTTACTAATGGTGCTCAAATCAACAGCATCACCTGACGCATGCATATTTTGGCATTGTGCTGTTAAGCTTTCATGCTTTGGGGGGGGGGAGTACACTTGTCTGCCTTCCATGCCTTGGCATTAGAGATGGATTAGAAACCCGACCCCAAGTTCGAATCGGATTTTACAAGGTGCTGGCAAAGCAAAGTCCTATATTTATCCGGTTTTAACATGGATTCCACTGAAGTTGTAATAATGTTTTTAGGAACATATCGTCCCTATTAAAACTGTATCTTAAAAAAAAAAAGAACCTTTCAACACGTTTGTATTGTGCAGACTAAAGACACCCCTGGAAATAAAGGTCTCACTTGTGATATCCAAGCACTGTGGATTTTATTGCAGGGTAACGCTGCTTAAATCGAACATGTTATGTTGCAGACTTAAAGGATAACTATACCCTAACAATTAACTGTTTAAAAATGGAAAGTACCTGGGGCAGGGAGGTTGGATTGATTATTCCTACCTTACAATAAATATCATTTCGTTTAGGAGCTACAGCACATACAGTTTTCATTTGCCAGGTTAGTCCTAGACTATTCCTGTATTAAAGATGGTGCTGAAGCTTTCTGACTGGCAGAATCAGCTTTCTTTGGGCTGGTGCTCCTCACAGAAACAATATTGGGAGGTAGGAATTACCAATCCTGTATCCCTGTCCCAAGTACTTTTCATTTGAACTGTTTTTCAAATAAAAAAACATAGTTTCTCTTAAACTATTGCAATCTTAGGACTTAGTGGTTTAGGTCCTCCCCCCGAGTATTTAAATAGGGAGAGGAAGGACAGGAGCGTCGGAGTTCAGCCATAAACACTGGTGTTTGATGGCTTTGTTTGGGACAATTATAGGAAACCTATGGATGAGAACTTGGCATTTTAGGTAGGGTACTATTAAGGGAGGGTTGTATTTTATGGTATTAGAATAAAATACAGTAAATGCCAGCTGTATAGAGTGGTACAATGGTTATGCTTATTATACTTGGGAATTTCCAGTTTTTTTTATATGAAAGAGTGTGAATTTTCTCAGCAGTTGCTAGGAACGGGCAATATCTCTACACTTAGAATATTCAGGATTTGCCCAGACCCTGCGCTGCCTTCAGCAAAACATTCTATGTTCCTGTGCTTGGTATCTTTTTAATAAAAGACATCCCCTTACCCCAGCCAGACCAACGAATAAACTGCCTTTGTTCCTGAATGTTTCTAATCATACTGCATGAATGAACCCAAGTTTACATTCTGAACTGTAAATATAGGATCTCTAATGTGGTGTAACTTGTGAGCCCTGTGTTATAAAAATAAAACATAACGGATAGAAATATGTTTCAGGAGGGATCTAGATTACACATAAATCTAATAGCAACTTAAAGAATTGTAACGTTTGAGTGTTGCTCACCAAGCAATTTAAAGTAGTATTACAAAGGTCAACCAAAACCGTATGTTTGTATGATGAGAAATAAATGTGTTTCTTGTAAACGTCTCACTGAAATCTTTTATACTAGAAGGTATCATTCAGACTGAAAGATAAGAGTTTGTGTTAAAGGTAAAGGAAAACAACATTTTAACTAATGCAAATTTGTACCTTTTACTGCACCAGCCCCAACTTTTGGAGAAGATAAGGTAGCAACCCGTTTACGTCACCTCATATCCATTCCCGTGCAGCCTTCATAGGAACTCCATAGTGGTGATGTTTCCCTCTCACCATCCGGATCTATCCTTGCTTGTCCTTCCAACTAGCGTTAAATCCTTTTAATATATGGTAGATACCCCCTGCCCACACCCAACTGCCGAGTTATTTAAAAAAAAAATTAGAACTGTACTTACAGCCCTTCGTTCCCACGGTGCATTCCATTGATGTCAGCAGCGTCTGTGATAGGCCGCGTCTCAGCCAATCATAGATGTGGCTGCTGGTCCGGCCCCTGCTTGCAAGTTCCTTCAAGTAAGGAGCCAGATCAATAGGCCAGAGGATCGAGGGGCTGTAAGTAACATTCTAGACGATTTTTAACATTCTGACAAAGCGGTTGGGGGTGGGCTGGGGTTATCTATCATATATTAAAATGTGATTTTTATGGTGGAAAAAAAATATTTTTGAAATATTTAAAATCCCATAGAATTAAATGGCATATCCACCCTTAAAGGGCAACTAAAGCCACAGAACAAAACTGAACCAGAAGTCAGGACACCTTGATATAAAACCAGTAATCTGTGTCTTACCTCTCATTTTGATACGGGCGCTGGGAAATTTACCTACATTTGGGTAATTATGGTTTGTGCTTTACTTCCCAGCATTCTATTATCAGACAGTTTGGTCAACGACCATTATGTTCTGCACATGCTCAGTCCTATGCTATGGCACAAACTTGTTACAGTTGGTCACACCCATTAATAATATCTAGCCAATCCTTCTACAGGACAGTTAAAGCAAGGAAGCATGTGACTGAGTTCAGGAGATGTGGTCTGACACTGCACATACACACAGATACTTCATACAATTCTTAACAGGCTTTGATTTACTTTAACAGAGTTTATTAAAGTACCATTTTATAGATTATTGGTGTTTTTAGGGGGGTTGTTTTCAGATTCTGGAGTATAAAAATTGGGTTTAGTTCTCCTTTAAAACCAAAAATAACCTGACTTCAATTATCTGCCTGCAACCACAGCTGCTATTTTTACTAGTTTATTCCAGACATTTTTAATCTGATATTTATATCTGATATAAAGTAAGTTCTCTTCTGTTTTAGAAAAAGTATCCAACTCCTCTCCTGCTCAATGAGCTTTTTATAAGCTTGAGCATGTGAAGAGTAGACAGTAGGAAAAACAGCAGTTAATCATTGGCTGTGATTTCAGTCACAGCAAACTGGATTTCGGGCCTAGGCACTCCTTAATGGCTATTTTAGCACAATTTCTTCAAGGTGCTCCCTTCTCAGGTCCTCTACCATGGACCTCCTGCTATAGCACAAGCAAAAAAGTTCATGAGAGGGGCATCTTATTGGTGAATTCAACTCACTTTATTCGATCACAAGAAATACACAACGTTTCAGGGACCACAATGTCCCTTTCTCAGAGAAAGGGACATTGTGGTCCTGAAAGTTGTGATTTATGTGATCGAAAAAGTGAGTTGAATTCACCAATAAGAGTGCCCCTCTCATGAACTTTTTTGCTTGTGCGATTTCAGTCACAGCCTTGATTGACTGCTTGGAGGGAGGAGCAAGCTTACTCTTCCAGAATAGGGGCACTAATTATCCTTAAAGGGTATGTCCACTCATGGAAATGCAAAAATGTTTTTTTTTTTTACAATTATACTATTGTCTAAACCCCCCAACCCTCCTCCTACCTTTATTTTTTAAAAATCCATTGGCATGTCTTTGCAGCAGCCTCTAGAAGGTGCAATTGTTCCTGGGGGCGTGTCTATCACTAAGCTGGGTGGGCTGTCAGTAATTAGCATGTGAGAGGCCCACACACACAAATACACATAAAAAGGATACACACCAACCCAACCCATCCCCCTGCCCAGAGGCATTTATGATAACAGCAATACATATAGGACACTCAATATCAGACATCCTCTCAGTAGCCATGGTAACGTGATGCTACCCTTCCCATTGGCTCTGCAAGACAAGCAGGGTAAAGAATCGCCGACTACAAAAAAACAGAGTTACTGTGCATGCGCGGTCGACAAACACACGCCGGTGAATGCAAGGACAGGTGGGCATGAGAAGCTGGAGCAGCTACAGCCTGTACAGAAATTGCTTGTTGTAACTTTTAAAGGAGAGAGCAGAGGAGGCTCAAATTAAAGGTACATAATGCAGCAATGGTACTCTTTGAAATGACATTTCACAGTAATTTTTGTGAGTGGACATACCCTTTATATATCTGGTTAGTAACGCAGGTAATAAAGTGATCCACAAGGGCTGAATAAGAGACTGAGCCTATCCTGTTTCTTTTAAAAGATTTTGAACAATGTATCAGGAATATGATGTCTATGGTAAATGGTTTTATTTCACTGATGATTTTATATACACTGCAAGTATTGTATATGTGTGCTCTTTCTGTACTCAGGTGGAGTGGGGGAATAAAAAGAAAAATCAAGTAGGAAAAGCAAGTATCCCCTATCTCCACCAAGTACCTATTACTGTGAAAATGAAGGAGAGATGTGTTTTGGACAAAAGCCAAGTTTTGGAAAGTACCACCAGAGGGAGCACTAGGAGAAGACACTGGGTGTTATGTGAACAAAGGACTATGGGTGGCACTGTTGTGTGAGGGTATAAAGAGGGGTGTTTATCACTGACCTGTAACACTTGATAAAGGCCTAGCGGCCAAAACGTTGTGTGTTGGTGTAACTGCAATAAAGAGGAATTACCCCTTGTAAAATATAAACGACTATACAGCCCTACTCTTTTCATTTCTTAGTATTGTCTATCTGGCAGTGAGGTGGCCAGAAGGGATTGGACGCCTGGGAGGTACCTTGAGCATTTCTTCTTTATTAGATGTCTAGAAGATTAGATGAGAAGATTGACTGGTGCACAAATAAAATTTGTATATATTAACTTTGTATTTTTTATTCTTAAATATACAACAAAAAACTTAAATATAAAAATTATCAAAACTAAATATATTTTTATTTTTAATTTTTAAATATACAACAAAAAGCTGTTTATACATAATTTGTTGTTTTTTCTTTAGTTGATATTTATTTCAGGCACCCAGTAGTAAGATCCCCCTACAAAAAGAGAAAATATTAAATTAGTTTCAGATAAATCCATAGATAAAGACCACACACAAACTGTAACCCCCCACTGAACAGCTGCCAGTTTGAGCTGTGTGGGGAGCTAAATTTATATAGTAACATAGCATTGGTTGAATAAAGACATACGGTCCAACATATTTAGCCTACTCATGAGCCTCACCTAACAGCCCTCAGTTTTAGCTTTCAAATGTAGGGTTCCATTTATGTTATATTTACTTACCTCCCCTTAGTCCCTGAAACTTCTATGTAGCTCAAAGAGCTTTTTCATAGCAGGCAAACCAGAGGCGGTGCAGTCGAATGCAGAGTTAGTCATTGGCCGTGACTAATTTTTGCATTCCGTTAGAAGGCTAATATCTCGCACAGATGCCATCTTTCTTGTGGCATGGAAAGGTAAGTATTCTGGGCTTCAGGGACCGCAATGAGGAACTATAACGATATCGGGGGGTTGGGGTGGGAGGGGGGTTGGGTTGTTATTGAATTATCCAATAAATTAGGGCTGTGTTTTTTAAAGGGCATGTCCACCCCTTTTGATAATTTTTTATATGCTGTAGGGCTAGTTCCCCCAGCCCCAACCGATATATTATATTTTCAAGAAAGTCCCCCAATCGTTAATTACCTTCCCTCTCTCCTCTGCCGCAATGCCCAACCTTCTGCTTGCACAGATCTGCAAGCAGGGGGCCGGACCAGCAGCCGCGTCTGTGATTGGCTCCGGAGGAGAGAGGGAAGGTAAGTAAAGATCGGGGGACTTTCTTACAAATATTTTATTGCGGTTGGGGCTGGGGGAACTATCCCTAATATGTGGGAAAGGGGATTAGGTACTAGGGGGAGGGAGAACAAAACAGGAGGGAGAGGGAGGGGGGGGTGAGGGAGTGAAGGGCTGCTCTGAGCAAGCCAAAAACCTCTGAGAGGACAGCTCAGAGGCGGAAACAATTTCCCTGGTGGCCAGGCTCCTGGTGGTCATTTTTTTAACTTTGGAGGGACATTACAGGAGAACCATTTGGAGCTGGGATGTAAGGTAAAGATTTTTATACACTACAGAGTGGGGCCAGTAGTGGGTGAAATTATTTTGGGGGTGGACATGCCCTTTCAACAACTGTCATTTCTTGCTATTGGCTACTATAGTATTTTAATTGCCTCTCTAATCATGAAAATTTCTTTTCTTAAAAAAAAAAACTCAACTGAGCAGTAAGACCTTCAAAGTTCATGCACTGTTATTATATTATATATAATTATATATAATATATATATCATAATAGCTTCTGGTTATTAGGCAACACTTACCCCATCTATTCAATGACATCCTTTTCTTCTATGACTTCTTTTTCCTATTAAAAATAGGAACATTTTGCAATGGACTTAGAAATAGAAAACACACACACACTATATAACTCATGCTAGCCATACAATATAGGAAGGTTGTTAGGTACATTGCATAGTGTTCTACATCAAAGGACACTTATAGTCCTAAAATATCCCCCTTAAAAGCAACTTTGGAAAAGTATAACTTGACTTATAAAGTGTACTCAGGGGTGAGGACTTAGCGATTCAGGTCCACACCCTGGGTACATAAGTTGAAAAGGAGAGAATCGGGGAGGGAGAGTATTGATTCCATAGTAAGGAGATAAAGGGCTGCTTTTCAGTCAGATTGCTGTGACACTTGCACAACATGTGAAACAAACGTAACACTGTAAAAATCTCACCAATCAGAATCCTATACTAGAAAAAAGAATGCATTATAATCAGTCTCTTGTGAAGGTTCTTATTTATCCAGGTCATGGTATATCTGTTGTATTCAATTAGATCAACTGGAAGTGCAGTGAAGAACGCTCTGATTTGTATGTGGGGGAGACCAAACAGCAACTGCATCAACATATGGCCCAGCACAGAAGAGCCAATTCCTCGGGTCAGGACTCAGCCGTGTACCTGCATCTTAAGGATAAAGGACATACCTTTGAAGATTTTAATGTTAACATATTGGCAAAGGAACATGACTGGTTCAAGAGAGGTGTCAAGGAGGCCATTTATGTGAAAATAAAGAAACCAAGCCTAAATAGAGGTGGGGGGTTCGACACCAACTGTCTGCCATGTACAATGCTGTTGTCAACAGCATTGACACTTTACTCTGGGGGATCCTATAACACCTCTTAGCCACTATCCAATCATGCCCTCAACACTTGGCTGTGATATGCTAACTGGGATTTTCCAGGGTAAATAATTGCCACAGATTCTTGTACAAGTCATTCTGAATTGAGAAAGCCAGTCGGATGACTAGCGAAACGTCTTCAAGAACTAAACTTCAAGTCCAGTTGATCTAATTGAATACAACAGATATTATAATTAGTCCTTTGCTTCAATGAGGATGATCCATTTCCTTACCTGATTTTCCTCTTCTGATTTTTTGTTCTGCTGCTCTCTGCGCTTAAGCCCAGCCTCAATGATCTCAAAGAATTCTTTTTCTGCACTAGCAATCACCTCCTCCGCATTATACGATGTCTTCTCTTCCTTAGATTCCTCACCTGACTCCGTCTTGCTGCGCTCCTTGAGTCGCATCTCACGAAGTCGAGCTTCCAAAATCTTCTCTCTCTTTGTCTCTCTCTCAAACATCTAAGCAAATAAAATATTTTCCTTCAAATTTGTGGATGAAATGACTGAAAACTCAAGGAAACAACCCTTGGGGCTCATTTAAAATACACTTTTAAGAAACTACAGGAGCTGCTCAGTGTAGATCCATGAAAAAATCACATTAGGGACTCACTGCAGAAGCAAAGTTTTTCTCATTTCTCATCCGAGTGTACAGGCCTGTTGAAAGCTCAATTAGTGTCACGCTGCCCATTTTAGATCCACAGGCCACAAAGCGGCCATTTTCCTGAACCTGGAGGCTGTACAATGGTTCATCACTGACCTGCAAAGGAAAAAGCATCATACAAGGAATCTTTGCGAAGTGTATTATATAGTTATTACATTGATAGAAATATGTCCATACACAAGCCATGATGTCATCTTCATTTATGTTGTATGGTCATGACTCAATGGGTAAAGCTCTTTAAAGGGAATGTCTACCTATAAATCCAAATTTCACATACAGCTGCAGGAACCACCACCACAAACCCCACTTCTGTTTTACTTACCTCTTCCATAGATGTAGCTAAAGGAACTTACAAACCCCAGTCCCTCGCTGCCTGGGTACCATGTCCTGCTGCAGCAATAAGGCACTTCCTCCGAGGGGCCGGGTCTTGTAAGTTTTTTAGCTGCATCTTTGGAAGAGGTAAGTAAAATGTAATTACATTTTAAGGGGGTCCCTGCAGCTGTATGTGAAATTTGGATTTATAGGTGGACATGCCCATTTTTAAAAAAAAAATTGCCCACTGGATGCCAGATTGGCTACTGGAACCTGTATGGTATTAAAAAGAATCTTTCCTTTAATTCTTGATATCAAAACTATATATTTGGGCATTTCTGGATAATAACTAAACTCTCACGTTTCAGCCTCAGGGCTGCTCTTTTCTATTTATTTAGGCATGAGAAGGTCTTTCCCAGACCAGCAATGTGGATCCAAATGCACTCACCTCTATGCAAAGATATGAAAATAAAACCACTCGACAGACCTATGAATGCACCTAGTGGAGGAATACAGAAACTACCTTCTACACGCACATAGCCAGACACTACATCATTTGAAGATATAAATAGAAGGAGGATTAATATTTAGGAACACAAGGGAATTTATTTAAAACTCTCATTATAATGGTACAGTACACAATCAGGGACCCACTCCTACAGTGTCTTTTCTAATGGCAAAAGACATGAAATAATCGATTCACATTGATAAATTGCACCCACCTTCAAACTTAAACTGGGATTATTCTGTTTGAACATGTAGTCCCACACATCTAACGCACCATCCATTCTGGTGGTCATGAAAACAGTTGGCCGTGTTGGGCTCCAGGAGGCATCCGTTAAATAACAGGAATGGTACCTTCCAGGGCAAAAGAGAAATGCCTTAAACAGATTTCATAACAGCAATTGTTTATATTTTCAGTAAAAAAACATAGTAATATTTTCAGTAGAACTGTAAAGTTCTGGTTCTTTAATTTACTTTGTCCACATAATGGAAGATTCCCGACAGTCCTCAGACCAAATTCGTGCTGTCCAGTCTCCAACGGTCAGAAAGTTTTTAGGAAAAAATGGGTTCCTTTGTATTGCGTATATGGGCCCGTGATGACCACTGTAGGTACAAACTATTTTCTCAGGTGGTGTCTTGGCTTTTCTGTTGCAAGAAACAATCATGCCTTGCTCTGTTCCCACCATGAATTTTGTGGGCTGTAAAAAAAAAAAAATCACAAATCAAATGATGATTTAATACAGACCACTGTGGATTCTAACAAGACCTTTAGCACCTCTACCTAATGGCTACTTCTAACCACAGACACTTCTAACATAGTTATTGGGGTTGAATAAAAACCTATGTCTATCTAGTCCAACCTTTACACCCTCCTTTAGTATCCCTGGATCAACCAGAACTGCAGTATATCTATTAATAATAGTAATTCTCAATATTATATAGTATCCCTGTACCAACCAGAACTACAGTATATGTATTAATACCTGTAATTCTCAATGTTATATAGTATCCCTGTACCAACCAGACCTACAGTATATGTATTAATACCAGTAATTATCAATATTATTTAGTATCCCCGTATCAACCAGAACTACAGTATATGTATTAATACCAGTAATTCTCAATGTTATATAGTATCCCTGTACCAACCAGAACTACAGTATATGTATTAATACCAGTAATTCTCAATATTATATAGTATCCCTGTACCAACCAGAACTACAACATATGTATTAATACCAGTAATTCTCAATATTATATAGTATCCCTGTACCAACCAGAACTACAGTATATGTAATAATACCAGTAATTATCAATATTATATAGTATCCCTGTACCAACCAGAACTACAATATATGTATTAATACCAGTAATTCTCAATATTATATAGTATCCCTGTACCAACCAGAACTACAGTATATGTATTAATTCCAGTAATTCTCAATGTTATATAGTATCCCTGTACCAACCAGAACTACAGTATATGCCTTAATACCAGTAATTCTCAATATTATATAGTATCCCCGTACCAACCAGAACTACAGTATATGTATTAATACCAGTAATTTTCAATATTATATAGTATCCCTGTACCAACCAGAACTACAGTATATGTATTAATACCAGTAATTCTCAAATATGTATTAATACCAGTAATTCTCAATATTATATAGTATCCCTGTACCAACCAGAACTACAGTATATGTATTAATACCAGTAATTCTCAATATTATATAGTATTCCTGTACCAACCAGATCTACAGTATATGTATTAATACCAGTAGTTCTCAATATTATATAGTATCCCCGTACCAACTAGAACTAGAGTATATGTATTAATATCAGTAATTCTCAATATTATATAGTATCCCCATATCAACCAGAACTACAGTATATGTAGTAATACCAGTAATTCTCAATATTATATAGTATCCCTGTACCAACCAGATCTACAGTATATGTATTAATACCAGTAGTTCTCAATATTATATAGTATCCCCGTACCAACTAGAACTAGAGTATATGTATTAATATCAGTAATTCTCAATATTATATAGTATCCCCATATCAACCAGAACTACAGTATATGTAGTAATACCAGTAATTCTCAATATTATATAGTATCCCTGTACCAACCAGAACTACAGTATAAGTATTAATACCAGTAGTTCTCAATATTTTTTAGTTTTAGAAACTTATCCAGGCCTTTTTTAAAGCTATTTAATGAACTTGCCATTACCATATCTGCTGGAAGACAGTTCCACAGTTTCACCGTTCTCACTGTAAAGAAACTTTTCCTAACCTGAAAATGAAACTTATTTTCTTCCGAGTCCTCTGATTACAATCTCATTTTACTGGGGCTTGTGATTGACTGACTGCTACTCCAAACTAACCCAATGCTTCTTCTATATAAACAGCTATTTATACCTAGACCTACCGTTTCTATTGGGCTTCTGCTATTTCAACAATTTTTTATTCAGGCTGCTTTATTATTTACTGGTGCACTTATACACAGTACTATTACTGCTAATCATACCATTACTGCTTTAATGTTTTCAATGATTTCCACTAATACTTTCAATCAGGCCAACTGCAAGACAACTAGCATTTCAATTACTGCTCCATAGAAGTGTTGTTAGACCAAGTCACTTACCAAGGTAGGTTCAAATTCCAGTGACGAAGCCCCTAAAGCACTATCAAGGTTCCCTTTTTTGGTGATATCAAGAATTAATTTCTCGGTTGGCTCACTCAGTTTTCTTATGTCCCACCACAGAATCTATTAATTAATCAAGACATCCTGGAATTACTTACTGTAAAATGTACATACATTTTATTAGAAAAAAGAAGAGACCTTGCAAATAATAAAAGTTTAACATGACTTGGGATATTGTATAAGAATCTGGAGGCTTTCGGCTTCACATGAATGACCCACCATGAACTTTAAGAATTAAATTAGAGGAATAAACAGAAAAGGAGGGAAGGAAAACATGTACTCAATGTCCTTCAGTATTTATAATGTATAATAAACCTGATATTATTTATTATGCCTGAAAAGCACAACAAAAAGGAAATCGTTATAAAAAATGAAATCATTTTACTTTTAGTACTGGCATAGAAAGCAAGATTTAAAAGGCAATTAAAACTGACAGTTAATCCAGAAATAATGTACATAGAATAATGTGCAGACATACAGCAGCCTCACAACAGTGAATATGAATGGTATCAGACAAGGAGCAAGACATTCTTAAGTGTTCACTGTCCCAGATCTACCCAGTGTATGAGCTACTAGTATGTCATATTCTATCTACACTGACAAAATATAAAAAAACAAATACAAGAGGTTATTTTTCATACAAGCTGACACATTTTTAGAGGCTATAAGCTTTATTACTACAGAATAATATTGGGGTAAAACGGAATCCTGAATGCTTCATGGATCTGAATGTTAAAGGGTATATAAACTTTTTTTTAAATTGCCCATTAACTAAAACTATTCTTCCCAACCACCACTGTATTGTTTTTTGTTGATCTGTCCCGTTTCTTTACATATTTAATCTAAAGCATCTTACATTTCAGCTGTCAATCAAGTTCCTTATTATTATTATTATTGTGGATTTATATATCGCCAACATCTTCCGTAGCACTTTACAATTACATGTATACATTCACATCAGGCCCTGCCCCAAAGAGCTTACAATCTGAACATACATATTTGACACATACAAGCTATCAGTATGTCTTCATGATTGTGGGGAAACCGGAGTACACAGAGGAAACCCACACAAGCACGGGGAGAACATACAAACTCCTTGCAGATGTGTCCAAGGGTGTTTTTTCCTGTTAGCACTGAGCTATGGCATTACCAGCACTTGGGGTGTGTCTCCGTGTTTAAGGTAGGAAAATGCCCACTGCTGGGACAGCGCATCATCAGCTGCATCATAAGCCCAACCCCCAAATTTCTAAATCATTTTTAAAGCTAGCCACAATCCTGAAAATATTTTTTTTCTCTCCCTAAGGTGTCCTCCATAGGTAGAGAAATGGACAGAATGGTTGCAGGTCTGTAATGCCCCCCATACACAGGGTCAACATTTTGAACAATCCGATAAATCGGATCTCTCAAAATATTAATCACGATGATCAAAAGATTGGGCCAGGCAGGAAATTTTATGTGGCCCCCATCTTTAGTCCTCAATTCTCTGCAGATTTCTAGGGAAAACCTGGGGGAAAATTATCATTGCACTTAATCGGAAATCCGATCAGAAGAACATCTGCCCGTGTATGGTTCCTTTCAAATATAACTGTAGACATTCCCTACTGTAGATATGGCTCCATGTATATACTTATTACCAGCATTCTATTACATCACAAGCATACTTACCTGCCCATCTGTAGATGCTGAGAAACATTCTGTGCCGGTTTTTGACTGAAGCCATATGACCTTGTAGACAGGATCTCTGTGGCTGTGTTCAATCACTGTTGACTCCACAGGATTTCCCCCTTTCCGTGTGTCCCAATATGCTACAGATAAAGGGTGAAAAAAATATAAATTTTGTGAACAGCAAGTGACAGATAACTGGCCATAAACAGTGGAATATTGATTCATTCAGCTGTGCATATGAATCTTCCTATGGTTACTGTTCCATTTCAAACCATCGTAAAATACATTCAAATAAGAGTAGAAATTATTTTGTATTTTTATTGCCTTCTGTGAACATTATCTCCACATCCAACATTGCTGATAAGCTAACATATTCCTGGCAAACAGAAGATACTGTATACAAATTCTACAATTATATAAATTTAAAGACTAACTGTGGTCTCCATTGAAATGCTGTGTTTAATATAGCTTTCAAAGATGCCTAGGATGATGTTTCTAGCTTCTCTGGATCTTAAGTTATAGGCTTGTAAAATTACACATCCTGATCTGTCCTGTCTGTCTCTGTGACAGCCACATGATGTAAAAAGACTCACCCCCCCAAAAATCTATCTTTTCTGAACCTAACTACAGACCTGCAACCATTCTCTATCCTTTCCTCTACCCATGGGCACCCTAGGGAAAGAAAAAAGTTTTATTTTCTAGCTTTTGGCTAGCTTTAATAAATATATAGAAGTCTGGGGTCGGGGCTTATGATGCAGCTAAAGTTGCTCTGTCCCAGCAGTGGGCATGCTTCAACCTTAAACTTGGTGGCAGACCCCAAAATTCTGGTGATGTCACAGTACTAGCAAGAAAAAACTCCCTTTACACTGCTGTACATTTGGATAGAAGCTAGAAGCATGATCCTGGAGTTAATAAAGGTAGGAGTGTGGCCTATAAATAGCATTTTAATAAAGTCCCCTTTAAATGATGATGACCCTTTAATAGTATTTCACGGTTTGTTTTTCTATGAAATTACATCTATGTATTGGGAGACCTTTTCTCGATAAAAGTTATATTTGTGTCCCCTTACCGATCTGTCCATTGTAGCATCCTCCAGCCAGAACATGTGAATCCTTTGGGTTATATTTCAAGCTGACAAGTGGTGAATCTGGTTTCAGGGTCAGTTCTGACTTGTTTGGGTTTTCTTAGTAAAAGAGAAAGAATCATAGTTTAGTCATTTCAAAGTTTTAAACATTTGGCCAGATCAGTCTCTCCATGCAGAGTAAGTGTAAATAAATGTAAGCAGCTACTTATACTGTATGTATCATAATTGTTTTTGAAAACAATGGAGGAATCACACTTTAGAAATACCTTGTTTTGCTCATTTAAAAATTGCTGCACAACAACCCTGTAGCATTTTCAGCTCAAGCAGCTTTTAAAATCCTTACATAATCAACTAGGCTGATTATTGAGTAAGAAATAGATTATTAACATAGAACCAAAGAAGGAGGGGGTATTCAGTATAACCTATTTGGATTTCAGTGATTAACCACAAAGAAGAAACCTTGTGCACATATACCACAAGATTATTTGGACTGTGTTCACCTCTCTTCACCTTTTTACATGTTATTCTGTCTCACACAGTTACTGTACATTATTCTTGCACACTCGGTTTTTAGCAAGCTCATTAAAATGACATGTATCTTGATGTGTGTATTAACCTTACTAGGTCATTCATATATTTAAAGGGTATCTGAACTGGAACAGTTGTTTTCTTAAATTGCCCATTATAGGAAACTATTATTTTTTCCAACTAATACTGAACCACCATTTTAGTTGATCTGCCCTGTTTCTTCATATATCTAATCTAAAGGTGGCCACACACGCAACAATCCCATCTTCAACCAATATCGTCTTCAATCAATAAATTAAAGGAATAGTTCACTTCGTCTTCAATCAATAAATTAAAGGAACAGTTCACGTTTTTAATTTGCAAATGTATTTATTATATTGGTTTACTGATATCCTACAAACTTTTTACATTTGTTAATACTTGAACTATGCAGTTTCCCTCACCAATGTCCCATATATACGAATCATAGCTCATATCTTTTGGAGCACGTTGGAACTCAAGACAGGAGTAAGCTACAGCCAGTTTCCTGCTACCATCTGGGTGCCATGACAGTTGAGTGGCTGTGCGCTTGATTTCATTAGGATCTCTGCAAGAAAAACATATCCGTATTATGTTCTCTTAATAGAACTTTTCAAAGTTACCTAATGTCAGATAGAAATCTTTTGTAATCCTGCTTATTTTCTAGCATGAACATTCCATATGTTTGAAATTCCAGGGCTGCTTTACATAGCAATGATGTCTATGGGAGCTTATAGTACAACATAGTATTTGAGGTTGAATAAAGACATACGTTCATCCAGTCGAACCCATCCAGCAATATCCTCATTTCCTTTTTATGAAGTGGCAATCGGAAATTTCCCTGGATCAACTCTACTTTATAATGGTATATATTAGGCTTAAACGGGTACATTTGAAGTGTGATTTACCTGAATACATTGACTGTGTTAGCTGAGGGGGTCTCATCAGTCCCTTCCAATTCCTCTGCTTCTTCAAAATATTCTTCATATATATTAACAGCTTTATTCTGTTTGATGCAGTGCTCCATCACCTTGTATTAGAAAATAACAACATCAAATAACTATCACATTCACATGTATAATTTTTCCTATAATTTACCCTTTTTGTACTAAGCAGAAGCTCAGAATGTGTCAAATCAAACCTAACGTACATCAAACGTACATGTTGCACACACACTTTTTATCAGTTTAAATGAAATAGCATGGGCAGAAGTTTGGAACCCTCTATACCAGAAGAAACCAGCTTTCCCTTAAATAATTTGGAAGAGAAAGCAACCAAGATTTTTTTTTTATTTTACCAAACTTATCACTTGGGATGATATGAGCCAGTTTACAATGATAGCCTATAAATATGCACCAGACTAAACATACTATAAAGCTATAAGATGCTATTGATCTGCAGCAATCCTGTAAAAAGAGAACACATGATTGGTTGCTGTCAATAAATAGCACAGGCAAACTTTTGCACTTCTTATTGCATCAGCCCCCATAACACCAATATGCCAAATTTAAAGGACAATAAAACCTACTCTATCCTCCTCCACCAATTGATAGCACCCAAGGTGAGGACCTAAACTGCTATGTGAACTGACATGTAGAAGATTGTGCTCACCGGGCTGCTATATCCTTACCAACAGGAAGATGTGCTATGCAAGAAGTGTCTCCCTATAAGCTATGTAAGAAGAGTAGCTGGGCACACCAGTCTTAAGTGCATAAAGTGAACTTCGGAACCAGTGTGGTTCCTTCCCAGATGAACATGAATGAGGAAGGAACCACACTGGTTCCGAACGTCACCAATAAATATTTTATGCACTTAAGACTGGTGTGCCCAGCTACTCTTCTTACATATGAATTGGCTGTTGGCTACAGTGCCGGAACACCCAGCACTTTACTCTATTTTTGCTGCTTGGTTTAGGTGTGCAGGATCCTAACTTTCTGCATTCTCCCTATAAGCTAGGTTTGGGTGAGTATAATTGTCCTTTAAAGTATGTAGTCTTTTTAATCTGCATCCTAAAACTGGTACCCAGTAATTAATTAAGCCCCTTAAATAGTAGAATCCTATACCAACATCATCCAGTGACCAGGATAAGTGAAGAATATGATGTTCCATTGATTAAGACTGGAGTTCCACCATAGCATCAAACACCATTCACAGTGTGGATAAATGGTGGACACCACTAAACAATGGTCATTCTCCCAATTAAAGAGAAAAAAAAACATGATTTTTTTTGTGTGATCCGTATTAAATCAAATCTCGGCTAAGAAAAAGGTAAATTAGTACAGGAAACCAGAAAGAATATGTAGATATAATGGCCCTTACACTTCCAAGCTGTGTAATCGTAGCTATATAGCGATCATCCTTCTCCACTTTCTTACGGTAGCGGATTGTCTGCTCCATTTCCTGTGGGTTAATGTCTTTTGGCCATCCACCTTCCACGTGGTTTATCCCACGTGCTTCCATCTCAAACCTCTCTGTATTAACCTAAGGAAAAACATAAAAAATCTAAAATAAATTATTGCACAGTTCAGGGATATTGGTCCTTATCTCAAATATAAACAGTTTTTAGGTCATTGTAACAGATTTGAGATTTCCAGTTTCCTATGCCTTGTGTATTATGAATGGTGATCTATCATAATAAAAAAAATAAAAAATATTGATTTATTATTTGTAAACAGATTTTTCTTCCAACTGCATTGCCTAGTTTGAGCAAGAATATTTGAGCGATATTTCAGACAAAAGCAATGAATTATGTTCTAGATAATGCAAACCTTTGTCTCAGACACTTGTTTGTTTGATTGATTTCAAGAGAGATGGACAGTGTTTGTGTTGGGAAAGTGATTAGTCTTCATTTTAATGGTGTGTTTTACAGTGGTACATGCTAATAAATAGAAAGAAACACTCTTCTACTATATATAAAACAATTATGGGTCACTGTGGATAATTCTGGTTTAACAGCATTTAAGCTGTCAAAAGTACGACCAAAAGCACAGATTTGATTGGCTAAGGTATGAAGTTATGATATTCAACATGTTGAAACTATAGAACAATTTACTCCTAATAGCAGAGACAGTAATAAGAATAATATAGAAAAATATTAACTCCAGCTGACAGCGGGTATGGTACAGAAACAATTAGGCAAAGTTAATATCAATAAAGCTCCTGGACCTGATAAAATACATCCAGAGGTCCTAAGAGAGTTCAACTTTTATTTAGACCATTGTTCCAAATACTGTATTCTCAGATTTATTTTTGTCTGCAGACCAGTAAGTTTAATATCAGTGGTAGGGGAATGAAACTGGAAATGTTTTACAGGATCATATTCTGAAATATGTCTTAATCTCTGACCTTATAGGTAGTAATCAGCAAAGATTCATGAAAAATCGATCTTGTCAAGTAAGAATTTAGAGTAGGGCAAAGCAATATATGATATACTTAGATTTTGCTAAGGCCTTTGAAACTGTGCTACAATAGCTAACTTATGTATATAAGGTTTGTTGGCCTTTGAAAAAAAACTGTACATGGATATCGAATTGGTTACTAGATTGTGTAACAGAGAGCTCTTTGAGCTTATCTTTGTTGGCTCTGTTGGTTCTGTACCGTGGCCACTTTTAATTTAATTTATTTATAAATTATGCATATTATTTATGTATTGAGAGCAAGGTCTCTGTTTGCTGATGACATAAAAATTATGTAGGAAACTGGAAACTAGATGATGTGCAATTGCTGCAAGAGGAATTGATTGTCAGGTTTGGCAGCAGAAACTGGCAGATGAGATTAAATGTTGATAAATGTAAGGTAATGCATTTGGAGTTAAACAGTCATTTTGCTGCTTATACCATAACTGTCTCTGTGCTAAGTGAATCTCCTTTAGAAACTGATTTGGAAGTTCTAGTAGATAACTGACTTAGAGGTGGCAAACAGTGCCTAGCAGCAACAGCTAGAGCTGGGAAGATATTGTCTTGTATAAATAGGGGAGTAGATTCAAGGGAGAAAAATATTATTCTCCATCTTCACAAAGCACAGGTAAGGCCTATTTTTTGAATATGCAGTGCAGTTTTGGAATCCTGTATATAAAATCCTGTATTGAAAGAGTTCACTTTTGCAGTGAATTATTCCTTTAAAGTTTCTAAAATTCAAAATTCCTGAAAGTGACTGGTATTAATATAGTTCGTGTTGGTTCCAGGGATTCTTTTTCAATACATAAAGGATCGCCTATTAGGTAGGGTTTGTGGGTGTGCTAACAAGGTTGGACTAGATGGACGTATGCCTGCAATACTATGTAATCACAGTGCGTCATACTTTAGAGAAGATTGTTCCTTTTTATACCTGCACTGTCTCATAGTCTGTGAGCTTACTCTTCTAAGTTCAGTAACAGCTTTGTTCATAAGAACAGGCAACAGCAACCAATTTCTGTATCAATGTTTTATCCAAAATAAAGACTTTTATTATTATTAGCCAGTGTCAGGAAATAACTGGGTTACCTCATGTTCAGACATATCATGGGAGCATTGGATAGCTATGTCACAGGGATTTCTCTCTATGAAGTTTAAAGCTTGGGAAGGGTCAGGAAGAATATCGATTATCAGCTCCGCTGGGCGGTCAGAGAAGTTGCACGGACGTCCAAAGTCCCTTCGTTTTCGTATGTATACGTAAGAAATCTCCATGTTGCCTGAAATGAAAGGGAGAGAATATTTCTGAAACTAGATTTTCAAATAATACAACCATGTTTATGTGTTAGAACTCCCAGACACTTTCCCTCTAAGCTGTGCACAATAAACTTAGACTCCTTAAAAGTAATACAAAACCCTTATAATGGTGCTGCACTCCCAAGCTTTTAGTTGTTCTTTAACATCTGCTATAACTATTGATCGATTTTGTGATCTTTAAAACATCCACATAGTTCAGATTGCTGAAAGTCGGTCGATCTTATTTTTGGGTAATTCCTGTATCTGATAAAAAATGTTGTCACAGTTCCAATTCATCCTAATTGTCAATTCATCCCACCCTTGGACACATCTGCAAGGAGTTTGTATGTTCTCCCCATGTTTGCATGAGTTTCCTCCGGGCACTCCGGTTTCCCCCACAATAATAAAGACATACTGATAGGTTATGTGTCAAATGTGCTTAGATTGTAAGCTCTTCGGGGCAGGGTCTGTTATGAATGTATACATGTAATTGTAAAGCACTACGGAAGATGTTGGCGCTATAGAATTCCACAATAATAATAATCCTAAGGCTGCGGACATACTATTAACGTAGGTGAAATGTGTAAATCACAATGCATTAAATGGATTAGACCAGAACGGTCAGGAAAAATATATGTAAGTATATCAGTACCCAGAGGTGAAGATTAGAGGTTTAGGTCCTCTCCCTGGAGGAGGGGGGGCTTTTTCTGAGTATAATTGTTTTGAAATATTTTCTATAATTCCGAGGGTGGTAGAGGTGCAAAACTCCTAAATCTCTTTTTTGCCTGTAACAGGAAATTTCAAAGTAGTCACTCTTGCCTGCAGCTGGTAGTTCTTCTAACAAACCCTCCTATTTCGATCAGAGGCACATATGCGCTGTTCAAAGGAGGGGGTGATCAGGAGAGCTGTCAGCTGCAGGTAGTAGTAGCTAATTTTAAATCTTATTGCTCCTGTTACAGATCAGAATGTAAGGTAGGAATCTTGTTTCCTACTTCCCTGGGAATTATAGATTTTTTTGGTAAAAAAAACCCAAACAACTTTAGATGCCCTTTAATATGTGGCACTGGGTTGCTTAATCAGGCAATTAACAGTGATTATGGTTTTATGGTTTTTAATCCAAGAGTCAATTTAAAGGACTGTGCACACCATTCTTGATGATAAATGTTTTTCATTGACACATATGTTGTGTTTATTGACACATCAAACACCACCACATGTAACGTGGTCCAAAAAGAACATGCATGCGCAAACGCACGTGCATCAGAAATGATTTCCGATGCACATGCGTTTGCCCATGCATGTCCATTTTGGACCATGTTACATGTGATCCATAATGTACCACATGTAACATGGCCTTAGATATGTGATGGTGAACGCCCCTGCCTACAAATGGCAACTTTATTGGTAATAGGTTTGTCACCACTTTTAAACTGAAGATATAAAAATCATCATGGTGAAAGGCTGTCAATATTTACATTAGTAGGATGTAACAATATTTACATTAGTAGGATGTAACAGCATAGATTTCACACATGTTCACTTTGACAAATAATTTGGAATCCATTGAGGTTTACTTAAAGAGCAGTGCTAACCACTTGCTATTTTCACAGAACGCAGCCAATCAGACGTTTTCTAACTGCAGTGGGCAGAGCAAAAAAACTAAACTGTGATTGGCTTCTCCAGATCTGCAACCAGCGATGTCTCAGCCAATCACTGTTGTGGCTGGTGGTCCAGTCCCTTCTGCTTGCTTCTGTAAACAGAGAAGACACATACACAAGCAGAAGGAAGCCGAGGGAACGAGGTAGTGTTCCCTCTAAGATGTGCGCTTGTACACAACTCTACAGGCCTGCGCACACGTGTTAAAGTGGTGCGTACACAAAAATCTGCTGGATTATAAGTGCCGCAGTATGGAGCACACAAAATTTCATTTTGTATGTGCAAAGAAATTGTATTTCTGCGCAGACAGATTTTAAATTAGAGGGATCATTGGAACAAGGGCTGGTAAGTATGCACAGGGGCCAATTTCAACACTATAAACCTAGCAAGGTCTAGGTTTTGGGGGGGGTCTTCTGCTAAAAAAACATTTTTTGTTGAGGGGTGGACATGAACCCTAATGGCTTTCAAAAATTTTAAATATGTAAACTGTCCTCTGGAATCATTAGCGCATTCCTGCTATGCTCATGGAGACAAAAGTTGGCCATACACATGTGATTTCCACAGCATATGTGCCAACAGATCACATTGGTATCTGTCAGCACACATGCTGTGGGGTCCACACACACGGACCCGACCGATCCCCATACGCTTTATGGGGATCGGTCAGCCTTGTGGCCATACACCGTAGGATTGTATCAGCTCCCTCTACTTAAAGTAAAGGGAGCCAATACCGACAGAGGTACCTACCGTTGTTGATGAGGAACAACCCCTACACACTGACGATAATCTTCCTTACAGGATTTACCCATTTTGGTTCGTGTGTATGGCCACCTTAAGGGATCATGTGTGTTAAAGTCTATATTCATAACCAGAAATTTAGTGAGCTGGTTATGAACTTGAGCATGCTCAGAGGTGGCAGCTAGGTGATTAGCATTCACTCTTTGGCTGTGATGTCAGCTGTTACATCCATGACTGACTATTGCAGTTTTGGGGGTGGTTTATATAACTGTCCATTTGAAAGCTGTACTTACCATTTAATGTACCAACTACATTACTACAGGGGGAAGTAGATCAGAATAGCACAGAGATTCTCAAACAACAACCTCCACAGGGTAGTCAGGGAGTGCTGGGAGTTGTAGTTTTCTAACCTCTGGATGCTCACCGTTTGCTAATCAGTGGTATATCATCTCCAACAAGTAGACCAGACATTATGAATAATTGAGATACATGGCTACAGTAGTTGTATAGTGAAATAGACAGGACACAAAGTGATAAATAATAACAATTCCACCCCATTTACCTCAATGTCACTGTCCAGGTGTCTCTGTATCAGAAATGAGGAACTTTAGTTTACCCGTATCCTAGCAACCGCCCAATGCGGAAGCACGTTCCGGAGGGAGGAGCTAGGTCACGTGCGCGAGTCCCTTATGGCGCGGAATGAAGTGAACGCGACGGGCTCTAATGTCATAGCCAGTGTCTTAAAATATACTCATTTATCCAGCACTAAAGATGGCCGCCTGCACTCTCAACAATCAACCAATCACGTGCCGAAACAGATTCCATCAGCCAATAGACGGAGCTCACGTGACAAACCTGAACGAATTGTTTGGTTGACCGCGATACCTGATTGGTTAGACTTCACAACCCGGAACTAACGCTGTGAAGGGCTCAGTGCTTGGGTGTTGTGAGGGTAGAGATGGATGGAAGGTGACGGGAGGCTGGGGGAGATGGAGGAGACAGAGGACGGTTCAGAGGAGGCCCTGCTAGTTAGGCAGCATCGCAAGGAGAAGAAAGAGCTGCAGGGTGAGCTGAAAGGATGAATCCTACAGGGAGTGGATGGGAGAGGCTGTGGGTATTTCCTATTGCCATGTGTGACCTGCACCAGCCATATCAGGGATACCACAGGGGATCCAGTCAGCAGTCACATTCCAAGGGTTCTCCAGGTGATTTGGAAACTACAACTCCCAGCTGCTGTTGTACAGTGTCTTGTGGGAGTTGTAGTTATCAGATTATTCCTTGCTGATTTAATAAGGCCCAGCATGGGGGACACTGCATTACTAATCAGCAATGCAAGTGGGGTAAAATGAAACCGGTAATGGAGATTACAAACTGAAATCGCGGTAACGCACCAACATTTTGCAATATCATATGCGTTTCATGTATCCTTTGTGATTTGGTATCTCGTGCGATACGCATTTTGTTGTGCAATCACACGCTACTATATCGAAAACGCCCAAATCGCACACATTGATGTGTGAAAAACGCACCTGAATCGCACACGCAATTGCATGCGTTAACACGGGATTTCGTGTTATGTCACTTGCCAATGATCGGGCTTGTTGTTCATTATCGTAAGAGAATCCCAGCAGCGCATGGCAATCTGTTTTCTGTTGTTGTCCAGCATAGTGTGGCCTTAGCTTGAAGGTAGGTAAACACAATAAATGACAATTGTGCATGTGTCCAGTTTACTTAGGTTGGTAATTTATTTGCAAGCAAACCCCAAGAATGCTGTACATTTTATGTTTACCGTATATCAGTTAACTTACAGGAGAAATCCAAGAGCCGCTCACTCACTCCCACGCTCCCTATATTGGCACGCCGAGTAGTGACGTCAGCCTGTGCTTCAGTATAGGGAGCGAGCAGCTGCCTGTTTACTCCTGTAAGTTCCTAACGAGATAAATAACTACCAAGAAAGGATCCAGGGAAGGATGGCCACAAAAGTATGCCAGGGATGGATGCCACAGAAGAATGCCCACAAAAGGTACCCACTGAACTGGGTGAGGCGGTGAGGGTTCAGATGTTTGGAAACTACAACTCACAGCTACTAAAGCATGTTGGGAGTTGTAGTTTCCAAACATCTGGAGTGCCAAGGCTTAAGTAGTTATTTAAATGGACAGCAGAATTCTCATACAGTAATAGCCATATCCAGAATGGTTATTACTGTATGGGAAATCTGCTCTCCATTTAAAGGACAACTAAAAAACAATACAGAATCAGAAAGAGAATGTTATCTATTGTTGCCATCTGATTCTGTTTTGTTTTAAGGCTTTAGTTGCCCTTTAAATGGACAGCAGAATTCCCATACAGTAGTCCCATACATTAATGGCCACACTGGATTTGGCTATTACTCTATGGGACTACTATATTGGAATTTTGCTGTCCATTTAAAGGGCAACTAAAGCCTCAAAACAATACAGAATCAGAAGGCAATAGTGGTCATCATTTCTCCCCTCGGTTTATAGTAGAGTCAATCACTTAAAAAAAAAAAAATTCTGGTAAAAATAGGTACCTCAGTTTATAAGTATATACAGTATTTTATTGATGCACTTAATAGTTACATCTTCACAACTGGGTGCAATTAATATGTAATGGAGAATTTGTTTCTTGAAGGAAAATTATACTCGCCCTACACCGATCCACACCTGAATAGTACCCAGAGTGAGGACCTAAACTGCTAAGTCTTCACCCCTGGATACTATAACGATCAGCTGTTAAACTGCCACTCTGGTCCTCTGTGCCACTATTTCTGGCCAATGGGAAGACGTGTTTTTTTTTCCATTGACTACATTCTGGACTGCAGAAAAGAAGGAAGAGGACCAGAACGTCGAGAAAACTTCAAGACAGTATAACAGCTGATTTGCAAAGTACCCAGGGGGCTGTTTAGGTTCTCTAAACAGCCCCCTATAGTAAATCTATACACAAGAAAAAATACTTCATGGCGCTCTCAATTAGACTAGATAAAGCTTTATTGATAAGGGTCTAACTCTCATATATAAAGTGATCCCTATGCCCTACACAAAGTGATAAAGTGCAAATAAAGTATTAAAAAAAAACAACCAGTTATTTCTCACTTTCTAGCCAGAATTCAAAGTATGAAAAACTCTGTTCCTAAAAATGACAAAAAGAGACGAAAGCAGCTGGCGGAAGACATTGCCAAATTAGAATCTGAACTTGAGGGTAAACACAGACGGGAACTAGAAGCTCTGTCTCACGAGCAGCCTGGACAACCGCAGGTATGGCAGAGTGTAGCCTCAAGTGCTATACACTTTCTTTGAATGAACAGGTCACTGTAATATAATGAGATAAACTGTTAGTAATAAACCATAGCTTATTAAAGGGCATGTCCACAAATCTTTCCAAGTATCAGGCTCTTGTTCAAAATCCTAGACTTCATTTTGTTACTAACCTTTAAAGGGTATGTCCACCCAACTTTTTATATGTTCTTTATATAATAGCACCAACCTCAAACGCCATGTTCATTTTTCTCAAAATCATTTGCTTTGCCTGATATTTAATGAGATATATATCAGGCTGCACTTCCTCTCCACTTCCACTTTAGATGACCCCAAGCTGCAGCTTAGAAAAAAAAAAAAAAAATTCTTGCCTGTGTTTGTGTGTGTCTCTCTCTCTCTCTCTCTCTATCTCTCTGGGCTGGCTGGCTGCAGCTGTTGATCCTGGATTTCTTCAGTACACATAACTTTACAGCTGTGATTGGTTGAGAGGGAAAATCCAGGGGTCAGACCATTACTGATGCAACTTCCTCTGTTCTCACTGCTGGATGCTAACAGACATGCTCAAGAACATGAAAAGAACAGAGACAAGGTACTGTAACCTGTCTCTGTTCATCGCTGTATTGGTCCATGTTGCAGGATTAAGCCAGCTACAAAGGTCTGTAACTTTTGAACCACTGGACCGATTTACATGCTGTAAAGTTTGTTTTGGAGCACTTATTTGGGCCAAATAAATATAAAAAGTTAGTTTTGGAGGTGGACTTGCCCTTTAATTCTGCTCCCAGCAAGAGATTGTATACTTACAAGCTCCGGGATCCACCGCTGCGTCTCTGCTTTCTGTTTTTCACTTCTGTATAAAGCAGTCATTGACTGCCATTCCCGGAGCAGTCTCCACTGCGGCTGCTCGGGAGCAAAAAAAGAACACAGCAGCCGCAGTGGAGAGGGAGTGAGGAGACCGGAAGCGGCGGTGGATTGCGGAGCTTGTAGGTATGAAATCGCTTGCTGGGAGCAGAATTAAAGGTTAGAATTAAAATGATGTCTCGGTTTTGGCACTTTTTGCACAAGATACTGATTTTTGCAAAAAGGGGTGGACAGTACCTTTAATATATATATCCCAATCAGATGTAGCTAGTTTGCAATTAACAGCTGCAGCTAAATAAATCACAAGTTTCATAAACTTAATTATGTACTTTTTTTTTTCTTATAGGTTGAAGGTGTAACAAACGGTGTAAGCAGCAAAGACATAGGGACTGAGGTGCCAATCCAACAGTCACGTGTATCAAAGGCGCAAAAGAGACGGGTAGGAGAATGTTTAGTTATTTATGTCTATAAACTGTATGTTAAACAGTATATAAACTGAGAAAAATGACTTTGCCTCATCTTAATCTATAAATGAATGCATGTAAGTAGCACTTACAAGGATAATAAATAGAAGGTAAGAATAACTTAATATAGTAGTATTCCTTTAAAATCTGTCTCGCCAATATGCACCAGCGAACTACAAGCTCAACTCGTGTCGTTCCCATTCCGCCGTTCCTCGGATTCCTCCGTGTGGCCCGTGTGATGGATCACAACACTACCCAGTTCAGTCACAGGGGATGGTCAAGCCACCTATACTAGGTCTGTGGGTAAAATATGATAGCAGGGAGGTGCACTCAAATGAGATATAATTGTTTTTTATTGTGACAAAGCAGTCCCCCTTCCTCAGGTGAATAGCTCTGTGGGACCATTATAGATATATATCAACACTGAAAATAGGGGGGGGGGGTTAATCACAAATAATAATCACCAAAATAAATAACCAAAATTACAACGTAATGTAGGATTTTGATTCGTGTTTCTTTCTATAAACTTTTTCAGAGTAAGTAGCACTTACTCTGAGGTGTGTGTGTTTCTGCGTTCCTTTAATCTAGTACTTGTTTTGCTGAGGCTAAGTATCTCCCCCAATCTTAACCAACACCCCCTTTATAAGGCACGACTTTCATTGAGGGCATTCATACTCAGTAATTTCTATGAGCTAGCACTAGGAGAAGGAATTTCCCAGTATGCAATTCACACATGCCAACTAATGGGCAATTTAATTTTTTTCCTGGTTTAAATATCCTTTAAAGGGCATGTCCACCCAAAAAACTAACTTTTAATATAATGTTGCTTCGGCTTGCCCACCCCAACCGCCATGTTAATACTAAAAAATTTTTTCTGATCGTTACTTACAATCCCTTCGCTCCCGCAGCTGTCTTCTCCCCTCTCTGCTAACCGGAACCGTGTCTGTGAATGGCTGCCGGTCAGGCATGGGAGCGAAGGGCTGTAAGTATAAATCAGAAACTTTATTTATCCTGTTCCTACCTTAGTGATAAGATCACTGCCTCAACTTACATCAATCTAAGTTAAGAACAGGAGGTATGGTTCCTACATATGGTTCCTACCTGTATGAAAGGACCAGTGACATCACAGGATCTCTCAGGCATCCTTTTCGAAAAATGGACAGAAACGCAAATGCGTGCGTTGTTATCCGCTGTACTGCGTTTTCATGCATTTTAGACGGACAAAAATGCGTGAGGCAGTGCATTTTTAAAACACACTGGAATGTAATGGAATACAGCGCAGCAACTGTGAACGATATTTTGATATCCTATGGGGCTGATATAGTGTGAACAAGCCCTAAAGCTATTTAGAAAGATTATCCCTCAAAAGCCCACCATTGTTAAAATCATACCTTTCTCAGATGCTCCCATGCTGAGATATAGCTGCTTCCACATAGCCACCGCGTTCTCCACTTCCAGGTAATGACTGTCAGTCATGGCCATGACATCACAGCCAATGGCTGACAGCCATTACTAATTACGTGGTTATGAGCAGGCTCTGCTCCTGAGCAAGCTCATAACCATCTCGCAACAGGAGCAGAAAAGGAGGGACTTCCAGTGAGAGCTATGCTTGTGTATAAGTAGCTATATCTCAGCGTGGGAGCATCTGAGAAAGGTAAGATCATAACGAAAGTGCGCTTTTAGTTATTTTGGGGCTTTGAATGACCTTTTTATTTCCCTGTGGGGAACTCTTATTGATATTACACCCATTGAAGTTATGAGAATTCAAACCTTTTTATTTTCTGTGTCATTATGACCCTTTATGAATGGTCCCAAATATCTAGCAAACACAAAGCAATTGCATTGGAAAGAATGTAAGTTAATACTGTCATGGATAAAAGTTGTTACTGAATATAAAATAAAGATAGTAATCAAATATTTTAATCCCTCTAGGAAAAAAAGGCTGCCCAGGAGAAAGAAAGAGACGAGCGCATTGCTGAAGCAGAAATAGAAAATCTGTCAGGAGCCAGACACCTTGAAAGCCAAAAACTGTCCTGCGTTTTGGCAGAGAGGGATCTGCAGATTAAGCAGATTCCATCAGACGGGCACTGCATGTACAGAGCAGTAGAACACCAACTGAAGGATAGAGATAACAGCCTGACTGTCTCAAATCTCCGTAGCCAAACTGCAGACTTTATGCAAAATCATGCAGATGATTTTATTCCTTTCTTAACTAATACAACAACTGGAGATTTATACACACAAGGTAAGATTAGTGTGTATGCAATACATTTACTTTTTTTTTCATTAAAGCATTCTAAACCATAAAACCTCTTTGAATTCCCATTGTAAGCAAAGTTTATTTTGAAACCCATCTGCTCTCTACTAGAAATATCCTAATGAGGTTCCTGTTTGACTGGAGCTTTGCAATCTACTTTACATCCAGCAGAGGGAGTTCATTTATATTGTAGTGTGTTAGTTTTGTATTACAAAAGCCAGTGATTTTCACTTGAATCTGAACCTGAGAAATTAGGGTTCTGCAATATTATTTTACAGATGAATTTTAAAGTTTTCATTGGGTAGGCCAAATTAATAAACTCAGTGTATATAGTAGTATGCCAAACACTTATAGGAATAAAGTATTTACATGTTGTGTTCTGTAAATATTCTATTGGCTATGTGATGTGCAAATGAAGGTGAAATTACAATTTTGAAACTCTTTCAACTTCATTTACTGACAGCTTACCTACTTATCACAGGTTAGCATGGCTTTAATATCCGAATATCAGGAACTGTGCAGGTTTTGCAATAGACCCCCACACATTTTTGTCCACCCTAAAATTGAAGTTTGGCCATAAAATAGATTCCCGCCCCCACACACCCCCGCCCAACCCCAACTGCTGGGATATATCTTAAAAAAAACAACATCTTATCGCTTCTTACAGACCCTTCTTTCCTGCGGCATTCTGTTCCGGCACTCTGCTTGCAGAGAGGGGCCGGACCAGCAGCCGTGTCTGTGATTGGCTGAGAGGCAGCCAATCACAGACGAGACTGCCGCCAATAGAGACGCCGCGGGAACGAAGGTCTGTAAGTAGCGTTCGGGTGTTTGTTTTTTTCAAAGTAATTTGGTGGTTAAGGGTGGGCAGGGGAGATCAATCATATGGCCAAAGGATTACAAACTAGGTGCAATGGCTGCAGAGGATGGATCTGGATGGTGAGAAGGAGGGGGGGGGGGATGGGCTCCTCTGCACATGTCACCATCCCTCCTGGAAGCAAGACTGGAGGCAGAGACGTTTGGACAGGAAGACAGCCCCTACTCTTCACTTTCCTGGACTTTGGGCTGGCACTGCAGGGGAAATATAAGGAGCAGAGATGTAAGGTAAGGATGTTTTTAAACTAAACAGTGGGGCCAATATGGGGTTAAAGTTTAGTTTTGGGGGAGTACATGCCCTTTCATATTACAGCTTCAGCATTTTGTGCATGATTTTTAATGCCAGCTTGTAGCTGGAGTCTTGCAGAGCTGTAATCACAATATTGAATTTCCCAGAGCCAAGTAAATGTCCCTGTTTACCTTTAGTGCTGCTGTAAAATGTACTGTTACAGGAATATGTGAATGTGGACCCACAGAAGCACACACATATATACAGCTACCTTACAGACCGCACCCTTGTGCTTTAATTTACACATTGCAATTTGGAAGTGATGATTTTAAAGTATGATTTTCTTAAATTCTACAGAAGAGTTTCTGAAATATTGTGCTGACATAGTGAACACACCAGCATGGGGGGGCCAGTTAGAGGTAAGCATTTGAAATCATTTTTTTTTTAATATAATTCTATGTGATTTTTAGAAATATTGACAGCACTGAGACGAGCCAAACATGTGGTCATTTATTGTTTGCACATTATATTGGCATCACCGTTGTGTCAGCAGATGTGCCTCCATTTAGTATAAAGCAGTAACTTCTGGTTCTCTACTTATGGATTTTATTCAGTTGCAGGGGAAGCTGGGAGTTCAGGGACACGGTTTTCCACACTGCCAGCCTATAGCCCTTTATAAATTACACATATAGTATCTCTGACCAGACAATGAAGTTAACAGTTGGGCTTTAAATGAAGCTTCCCAATATGTGTTCAGTACAATTTTAATGCTTGATATTTGCATAAGACAAGTTTTGCAAAACATACAATTAGATCAATAAGAGTTTGTAAGTTTTTGCTATTTGTTTGTTAAATGCATTGTTAAATCTGCAGTATTTTTTATTAAAATGTTTTCTTCTGTAGCTTCGAGCCCTTTCTCAGATACTAAACACACCTATAGAAGTGATCCAGGCAGATGCCTCTCCTATTGTCATTGGGGAAGAATTCTCCAGCAAACCAATCATTTTAGTGTAAGTCAAGGCCATGTGAATATCTCCAGATTAAACTTTGCAAAATAAGTTCTGCTTCTTTAAGTGACCTGTAGTAATACAAAATCTAATGCATCAGGGCACGTGCAAACAGTTTAAAGGCCAATTAAACTCACTGTAGTTGTTTGGTCTCTACTAGTTCTCATTCTTGTCATTTACTTCAAGTTTATAATATAACCATTTGTTTATCCTTTTCTCTCCCTCCACTTTTATAGATATATGCGACATGCGTACGGACTGGGAGAACATTATAATTCTGTAGAACAACTGGTTCCAACCACAGATGACAGTTAGTTGGAACAGTGAAATTGAGAGAATTAATGACATTGGTTCTACCTAATCCTCTCATCCATCTATTTTTCCATTAAATGGAATCCCTTGGTGTAGTACCACCACTTTTCAATAAAACCATGAACATTGCACTTTTTTCTGCCTCCTTTATTCGGCTTTAAAGATAAACTTTATGCATTAAAAACTGTACAACACCGGCTCAGAATGTACTTCAGACATTGGAGACATTTTCAGGCTTATTTAAAGAGTAGCTGCGGTCTCCAAACAAGACCTTTCAAACAGGCCTAGCTTCCCTGGATCTTTTAGGCTTGTTAACATACACTTCTTTGTCTTTCCTGACTGAGTCTGTAACAGTCACGTGATGTGCTGTATAAGAAGCCCCCCCCCCCTCAAAAAAAACTCATTCTTTTCTGAAAAACAGACCTGCAACCATTATCTGTTCTTTCCCTATTTGGGGTGGAGGGGGGGTTCGATCTTGTGGCTAGCATTAAAGATTATTTAGAAGTTTGGCGGTTGGGCTTATGATGCTCTGTCCCAGCACTGGGCATGGCCAAGGCTGAGACTTGGAGACAGAGCAGTGATGCTAGTGATGTCACAGTACTTGCAAGAAAAGCCGCCCTTTATACTGCTATAATTTTTGATAAACTGCAGCTAGAAGCATGATCCTGGAGTAATTTTAAAGTTAGGAGTGTGCTCGTTTTAATCATAGTTATATAAAAGGGAGGAGGAGCAACAGTATGTCCATAGACTAGGTATAACGAAAAACGCTTCCCATACTAGGATTCAGGGTCTTGCTAGGGGTAAATTACAAAGCCACCACTAAAAGATCAGAACAAAGATCCCCTATGTTAGCTCCCACCGTTATGTACACCCAAATAGGACTTAAAAGCAGCTAAACTAGCATTAATGGAGCACACTTCTTTATTAAAACAGACCTTTACAAAAAAACACACATACATATAAAGGGCAGAAGTCAATATAAAACACTTCCTCTAGTTTGAGCAATATTTCCCTGTCACCCCTGGCCAGTCATATACCAGACTGAGTCAGGTCCCCGGATGTGAGCAGGAAATGCTGAATATAAAAGTTCTGCCCCTCCTCTGGCAAATCCTCTTTCAGCTTTTCCTGTCAAAGTGAGCAGGTTGCAATGTCTTACCTCTTTGCCAGGCAGAGTTCTCCTCACTCTCTGACCTGATGCTCCCCCGTGAGTTGCACCTCTGAGTGCCAGAGGGGAAGGAACCTTCATGACCAAGGTTAGTGCTGGTATCTGCCTTCGGCCGCAAGTTAGACTAGCCGGGCGTGCATACGGAAGTCAGTGTCTTCACGCACGACCGGAACTGATGTCACGCAAGCGTGACTTCCGGTCCCAGGGCTTTTTGGGAGTTGTAGGACAGCACGTGGTGGCTTGTGTGTTTGGCCGACTTAGGCTACCAGTATTCTGTGCAGAGGTAGCGGTTTCGGCTGTGCAGTAGCTAAACTTGTGGCAACTTGGATAATGTAAGTCTACCTTCTGCTATCCAATTGTTTATGTTTTTTTAATGTTTTGTTTTTTAGTGCCACTGCTTACCAGTCTATACTTTCTTTTTAATATGGATTCTGGAAGTGTGAGCAGAGGTCACAACCCTAAAGGTGCTAGGTAAGCATTAGGTAAGTATTAGGCCTTTTAAAAGAGCTGAGCTTGGGTATATAGCTTAATGTTATTTTCCCTTTGTATTTTCTTTAGTGTCTCAACCTCTGATCAGCAGTCCAAGGTGGAGGACAAAACTTTTGATAAAGTGGATTAAACTGCACCAGGTTCTGACTGTTACCCAGATGGATTCCTTTATGGAATATGTCAAAACAGCGATAGCTAAAGGAGTGCAGGAAGCTTCAACTTCTAAGAAAAGCTGTAAGAAGACGAGATAAGAGATTTCAGACTCTGAAGTTTGATTTTGACACTCCTCTGTATTCTGAGACATCTTCAGCTATCCTTTCTGATCAGGATGTGGAGGAAGATTCTGAAATAGATACTGCTTTTGATCTAAGTATTAATGAGATCTACGCTGTCCCTGAGCGTAAAGAAGAAGATGGCGACCTTCACTATTCTATGCAAGAGGTCATTGCAGGGGAGTGGAGGAAGACAGAAATGAAGGTTGTGTTGGCTGGAAGGTTTCAGAAGAAGTATCCCTTCAAAAAATCTGAGACTGCTGGCTGGGATTCCCCAGCCAAAGTGGATGCGGCCATTGTTAGGTTGGCCCTGCTTGTGGATGATGCCGCTGGGTTCAGAGAACCTATGGATAGACGGGCAGATTTTAACTTGAAAAATGTTCAAAAGGCCAAGATATGGTTTCTCGTTTGGAAAAGAGAAGGAAAGGCCTTTTCGTTCCTCAAGACAGTATCGTCCTGGAAAGGAAGGTCAAAGGCTTGGAAAGCATGCCGTCAGACAAACATCTTTGCATGGAGAAAGTCTGTGTCTTTTGGAGGCCAGTCTTCACTCCAACAATGAAATTAGGCCGTCCCTGCCTGTGAAAGTAGGGGTAAGATTATCCCTATTTTCGGAGGTGTGGGCCACAACTATTTTGGACTTATGATCAAGAAGATCATAAGTCAAGGTTATTGCCTGGAGTTCAAGGCATTACCTCCAAGGGTCCATTTTCTGCAATCAAGTCTTCCAAAATCAAAAGAAAAGGAGTTGGTTGTTCGGGAGTACATTCAACAATTGCTGGAGATTGGAGCATCATAGCACATTCCCGTGGAAGCGAAGAACCATGGCTTTTATTTTCTTCTTTTTCTGGTGCGAAAGACAGGGGTATGGAGGCCAGTATTAGATCTAAGAAGTCTAAACGAGTATGTGAACATCAGAAAGTTCAAGATGGAATCTTTGGCTTCGATAACAAAAGCAGTTTTCAACGGGGCGCAGTTGGTTTACGGCTCTAGGTTTTCATCTACTGTTCACATGCTTGCCGTTCGGCCTAGCAGTCTCCCCGAGAATATTCACAAAAGTGTAAGTAACTCTGGCAGAATTAAAAAGAAAAGGGATTCAACTGTACCACTATTTGGACGATATTCTAATTGTTGCAGAGAGAAAAAACTACAGAAAATCAGAAAGAAATTGTTCGAAGCCTTTCTCTATATGGTTGGCTAATAAACCAGGAGAAGAGTATATTCAATCTTTCTCAGAAGATGTCATTCCTAGGAGCAGTTTTCGATATGGTGAGGAATTGAATGTTTCTGCCACGGAAAAAAAGTAGTCAAATTAAAAGACAAAATAATTCAACTACAAAGAGGAAGGCAAGTGACAGTAAAGCATGTACTAAGAGTTCTAGGTCTTATGGCAGCTGCAATTCCGATGGTTCCTTGGGCCAGATAGTGGATGAGATCACTACAGGAGTGTTCGCTATTGCAGATAAGAAGACCCAAGACAATCTAAATCACAGGTTGGTGATTAAGAGTCAAGTAAGAAAAGGGTTGTCGTGGCAGATTCGAAGAATTTGCTGGTAGGAAATCCTATAGAAGATCCAGATTGGGTTCCTCTTAGTACAGATGGGTCGTCAACAGGCTGGGGCACGCATATAGGTCCAATTATGGCCCAGGGATCCTGGTCAGCAGTTGGGGTGTCCTTGAATATAATAGAACTAAAAGCTATTTTAAAAGCTTTAATATGTTTTCAAGACAACATAAAAGGAGAAAATGTGAAGATTATATCGGACAACTCCACGGCAGTTGCCTACGTCAGAAACCAAGGTGGTACGAAGAACAAGACACTGAATATACTGACAGACAGAATATTCAGTTGGGCAGTAGAACATCTAGGAGGATTGACAGCGGTCCATACTCCAGGATGAGAAAATATGAGGGCTGATTTTTTTAGGTATCAGCTCTGTCCAGGAGAATGGAGCCTACATCAAGGCAATTTCCAGGAACTATGTATGAGATTGAGCTCTCCGATTATAGATCTAATGGCGACAGTGCAGAACCGAAAATGCAAAAGGTTTATCTCAAGATTCCCATGTCCTCAAGCATTAGTGATGGATGCTCTAGCTCAGGATTTGACTGAGGGCCTTGTGTATGTATTCCCGCTCTCATATAGAGAGTGTTAAAAAAGATAGAAAGAGACAGGGCTTCAGTAATTACAATTTTCCCCAGCTGGCCTCGCAGACCTTGGTTTCCTTTGTTGAGAAAGATGCCAATGGAAGATCTGGTGAGAATTCAAATTTCCAGGGTGGTTGTCCCAGAGCCCAATTCAGATGGAGAAGGACCATCATCTCTCTCTGATGGCTTGGCGACTGAAAGGCTAGGTTTAAATTCTAAAGGTTTGGAAGAGGAGATTGTTAATTTCCTGTTGGCGCCAAGAAAAACTTCCATGTCGGAACAGTATTAAAGAGTCTGGGACCAATTTGTGAAAATCACTGGGGAAAGGGAGAAGAATCTAGTGGTGCCAGATGCAAACCTGGTTGTTAGATGTTTTGTTTTCAGGTTTCAAGATTAACCTCACAGAAAGTACCTTGAGAGGTCAAATCTCAGCATTATCAGCAATGACTGTAATCTGGGCAAAAGATCAGCTAGTTGCCAGATTCTTCAATGCTCTAATAACAGTAAAACCAAAAATTCCAGCATCAGTACCACCTTGGGATCTTCCTCTACTCCTTCAAGTTTTAATGGGAGCTCCTTTTGAACCCCTGACAAAAGCTTCAGACTGGTTCCTGACCTTGAATGTGGTCTTTATAGTGGCAATTACCTCGGCTTGCAGAGTAGATGAATTGTCGGTAAAATCATCAGATACTGCCATATTCCATGACAGAGTGAGACTAAAGCCTTTATTTAAATTCTTACCAAAAGTATTGTCTAGATATCACATGGAACTAGAGTTAAATCTACCTTCATTTTGTGAAAACCCAAAGACAGAATTGAAGAAGTTGTGGCATACATTAGATTTGGTATGTCTTATTAAATACTATCTGACTTCTTCATGGAGAAAGTCAGACAGGTTATTTCTGATACCGAGGGGCAAAAGAAGAGGTTTGGCACCTTCAAAGAAAACAAAAAGTGCTTCGATAGTAGCAACTATAGTTAAAGCTTATCAGATCAGATGAGAGACTGTATCAAAGGGTTTGAAGGCTCACTTGACAAGAGCATTGGCAGCTTCCTGGGCAGCAAGAAGCAGTTGTGCAAATAGAATTGTGTTATTTTCATTAAATAGCTTCTAGCAGCATGTTCTGTTTCCCTCCCAATGTTGTTGGCTAGCTTTAGTATATCCCAGTCTGGTGAATGACTGGCCAGGGGTGACAGGGAAAACAGGAAATTAATTAATACATACCGTAATTTCTGTTTCTGATCACCTGGGCAGCATTCACCAGATTTTTCCCCCTCCCATTATTGTTTTGAATTTATTTGACAAGACTTTAGAAAGAAGACGATTTGCCAGAGGAGGGGCAGAACTTTTATATTCAGTGTTTCCTGTTCACATCCGGGGACCTGACCCAGTCTGGTGAATGCTGCCCAGGAAAGGTGACCGGAAACAGAAATTATGGTATGTATTAATCAATTTCCTGTTATCATCGCTGGAGAGTTCATAACAAGGTGGGGATTCCTGTCATCTCTTGCCAGAATATGTAAGTATCCTGCATGGGTTCCCAAGGTGATACAGTCCTAAGCATTCCCAATGTCCATTAGCCCCAATATGTGTTAAGCCTTGCTATTCACACCTTACCATCACCCAGTCTGTCTTAGTCAGTTGCAACTTTAGGGAAGATGCACAGGATCTACCAGCCTTGGACTGCTTCGTTTCACCAGCGTCCCACAAGGAATGGCCGTTTAAAACGGGTTATATACTGGACCTCTGATTATTCACTTGCAATGAACTGTAAATTTTAGAAAAGTAAAGGAAAACTGAACCCTCTATAAAAACACTATTTGTCACGTAGTATAGCGACCAAACATGTTTTGGGACATTCATTATTTTAGAACATGATATTGTCAGCTGGTTACAGAACAACCTAATTATTGTTTTATGATGTCAAAACTTACTGTGCTAATATGTGTGTAAATTATGAGAATGTTTCTTTGGGATTCAAGAAGAAGCAGTGGTGTAACTAGGAATCACTGGGCCCCCCAGCAAAACTATGATGGGGCCCCTATCTGTGCTTCACCCACAGGGGTTTTCTGGGAGGATGCTATATCTTGCTCCCCCGGTAGTTATGCCCCTGCCAAGAAGTACAAATGCTAGGTCTAAATTAAGACAAACTAAGAACTTAATTGGTGAGCAGGGAAGCTGGAAGGAAAACAAACCAAAACTACTATCTCTACTAATTAAAACTATCTGCTTGCATGAAAAATATGCATGGTCTGACATTTTGGATTCTCATTAATGGACAACAGGATTGAGGGTTAACTGTCATAAACAATGACTAAAATCTGTAGGAATAGTCAATGCTTAACTAAATGAGAATGTATTGGACTGGTTTGTGTATGAAGACTGCCCATCTGCTAATTGTATTTGTTGCATGATTCATCTTCTATTTAGGACTTAAATATGGTACATCTAGTTCATTATGTTTTCAGAATTATCTAATTCCTGATATTCAGGCAAAAAACATCAATGAAACTCACCCTTTTGGTGTGATGTAACTAAAGAATATACGTTATTTGCTAAGGTCAAAGAGTGTTTGGAAAAGATCATCAAAGATCCATGCAACCTGCAGAAAGAAGGTGCACAGGATCATATACTTGAGAGTTAACAAAATAGATCTGTCCATAAACTACATCATTTTAATCTTAATACAAGGGGGGATAATATTGTCTGTACACCTCATTTATAGCGTCTATGCATTATGTAGAAGGGTTTTTCTTGGCCTCACATTGGAAGAAATATAATGATCTAATCCTTTTAAGTTTTGTGGGTTATAATACTCTGCAAGGTCATTACATTTCAGCTTTGACAATATATAGTAACATAGTAATTGGAACTTTTTAAAGCTATTCAATGAACTTGCCATTACCACATCTGCTGGAAGACAGTTCCACAGTTTCACCGTTCTCACTGTAAAGAAACCTTTCCTAACCTGAAGATGAAACTTCTCCACGAGTCCTCTGATATGACCTATTAGTAAACAATGCATCAAAGAGTTCATTGTATGTGCCATTTATATATTTGTATAAGGTTATTATGTCCCCATGTTTGCATGGGGACATGCAAACCATGGGTCGCTTCTCCAATGTAAACAGCTCTAACTTGTCTAATCTGCCTGCATATTCAAGCCCCTCCATTCCCCTTATTAATTTAGTTGCCCTTCTCTGAACTGCCTCAATTTCCAAGATGTCCCTTTTGTATATGGGATTCCAAAACTGCACCGCATATTCCAAATGAGACTATACCAGTGCCTTGTAAAGAGAATAATATTTTTCTCTCTTGAATCTATTCCCCTCTTTACACAAGACAATATCTTGCTAGCTCTAGCCGTTGCTACCTGGCATTGTTTGCTATAGCTAAGTCTGTTATCTACCAGAACCCCCAAATCTTTTTCCATTACAGATGCACTTAACACAGAGTTATTTATGGTGTAGGTGGCACAGGGATTATTTAATCCCAAATTAATCACCTTACATTTATCAACATTGAATCTCATCTGCCATTCTGCTGCCCATTTTGATAATCTATCTAGGTCTGCTTGCAGCACTTGCACATCATTGGAAGTTTCCAAAGCTCTGCATAGTTTAGTGTCATCAGCAAACACTGAGACCTTGCTCTCAATGCCCCCTTCTAAGTCATTTCTAAACAGATTAAACAGAAGCGGCCCCAGTACAGAACCCTGAGGCACTCCGCTTAGAACTTAAGCCCACATAGATGTAGCTCCATTAACCATCACTCTCTGTTTGCGATCCAATAACCAGTTCTCTATCCATGAACAAATGTTTTCTTCAAGGCCAACAGTCCCCAGTTTATACTTTAATCACCTATGTGGCACAGTATCAAAAGCTTTTGCAAAATCCAAATATACCACATCCATTGCTGTGCCTGAATCTAACTTCTTACTCACTTCTTTATAAAAAACAGTTAAATTTGTCTGGCAGGATCTATTTCTCATAAATTCATGCTGACTACTACTAATAAGATGATCTCTGGAGACAAAGTCAAGGATATGATCCCGTTACAAAGTTTCCATCACCTTCCCTACCACTGATGTTAGGCTTACAGGTCTATAGTTTCCAGGCTGTGAACGACTACCTTTTTTGAATATTGGTATTACATTGGCTTTTTTCCAATCCAGCGGCACATCCCCAGACCAAAGCGAATCTGAAAATATGAGAAATAGTGGTCTAGATAGCACTGAACTAAGCTCTTTTAAAATCTGAGGATGCAATCCATCTGGTCCTGGGGCTTTATTGATATTAACTTTGTCTAATTGTTTCCATACCATATCCTCTGATATCCAATGTGAAAACTCTTCATTTCTTCCCTGCATATTATTACAATCCCTACTGTAAGGACAAGGATTCTCAACAGTAAAAACCGATGTAAAAAAACGGTTTAGAAGATTAGCCTTTTCGGCGTCCTCTACAACCACCTCAGCCCCATTATTTAATGGTCCCACATTCTCAGTCCTCATCTTTTTACCATTTATATACTTATCTCAGTCTTCAAGCGTTAAATTAGTCAGATATATTACTGGAAATAATTGTTGTCCATCTGAAGAAGATAGTTAGTTATCTGCAGTGAAGCTGACTGCTCTAGCTCATCGATGGACCATACAGTCAATTTAAGCACAAAATGGAGACTCAATAAAAGTCCCTTTTGTTAAAAATGGTTTTGCCCCAGCCAATCAGATCTTATTAAACATTTGAAAGCAAGTATCTGATTGGTTGGGGCAAAATTAGCACAATTTTTAACACTAAGAACTTTTATTGAATAACCCTGTAGATGTAACTTATTGGTTTGTTGGTCCTACATATCAAAAAGGAGCTTCAAGCACACAATGACAGGATGTACTGATCAGATTGAACACAGAACAATCCAATGCTATTGAGCAGTGACTGATCTTAAAGTTCACTGAGATGTCCCACTCAGAATGTAATGGTTTTACAATATTCCTTCTACAAATGTTAGCTCAGTATTCTTGCATATTCTGTGTCTCCCTTGTACTCTCCATCTAAGAAGCAACATTGACAGGACAGAAGAGCTTTATGTTTTGTTTTATGTTTTTGTACAGAGTAAAAGTAATTCTAGATAATACTGTTTTTTTTTTTTTTCAGACAAATTTTGAAAATTCTAGTGGCTACTTTTACTAGTTCATTTTCTAATGTTTTCATTGGCTGCATCTATCTTTCACCCCCCCCCCGCTACAACCCTGGATTGCCTTCTATCAGTGTTTCTTCCTCAGACTTTTAAGGACTTTTAATGTCCACCCCCAAAACCAAAATTTAACCCACTACTGGCGCCACTGTGTAGTTGTCTTCCTGTCTTGCCTCCGGGAGGGATGGTGACATGCGCAGTGGAAACCCCCCCCCCACACACCATCTGGATCCATCCACTGCAGCCTTTGTACCTACCGAGTAATCCTTTAATATGGTGTAGCTAACCCCTGCCCACTAGAGATGGACACAAAGCCGAACTTCATGATTTTGGATGAATTATTCGTTTTTCTGGACTTGCGGCTGTATCTCTACTGTCCACCCCCAATTGCTGCATTGGTTCTTTAAAAAAAGAAGCCAAATTATACTTACAGCCCTTCTCTCCCACAGCGACTCCATTGCTGGCAGCCGCATCTGTGATTCGCTGCCTCTCAGCCAATCACAGACGTGGCTGCCAGTCTGACCCCTGTTTGCGACATCCTTGCAAATGGAGTGGAAGCCGAGAGGAGATGATGCGGGAGTGAGGTCTGTAAGTATGATTCTGCTTCTTTTTATAAAGAGAACTTTAAAAAACTAATGCGGCTGTTGGGGGTGGGGTGAGGGGGCTACAACATATTAAAAGTTACAATTTCCGGTTATAATTGCTAACAAATACTCCTGTGCTTCACTGTGAAGAGTATTGAATGAGTGTTAACAGGTCTTCTAGTCCCTACTAATACTACAAATCGCATAACCTGGATGAATTGCAAAAAATAGTTTCTTAGGGCTAGGCCACACTTGCACGTTCTTTGTTCGTTTGCGCACGCGTTTTGCGCATGCGATTGTGCATGCAATTTGATTAAAATGGGAACGCAAAAATTTCCTACGATTTTCGATGCACATGCGATTGCGCATACGTTTCTATTTTTGGTAAAGCATGCGCTCACCATTTTTGGTGCGTTAACGCATGCGTTTCCATAAAGGAAAATGGCAAAGTAGCATGCGCAAAACGCACAAGAATCACGCACACAATCGCATGCGATAACGTACATGATTCCGTGCGCAATTCCTGTGCGTTGCAGTGTGGCCTCAGCCTATTTGAAAAAAAATAAATACTGTATACCCCCTCCTCCCTTTTGCCTAAAAATCAAACTGAAATACAAAATGGACCGTTTATTACTTTTGCTAAAATAGTCTCATAAGTTAACCTAGATAGTGAAATAATATTTTCCTTTGCTGATGTGAAAACCTCCTTTTCTCCTGTCTCAATGGATTTATTTTTATCAATTGCACCTGTGTTGATTTTGTGCATTTTTGTAGGTGTCCGTACTAAATATCCCAACGCTTTTCGGAGGTCAAAATTAGGCTTTTGTTAAGCATATCGATTCGACTGGATGAAATTCTGTAAATATTTTTTAGTTTTAAGAATGTGTGAGGTGGCCAAAGCTCTTTCTTGTTTTTAAGGTATAAACTGGAAAATACATAAGAATGATTCCAAATGTAATCAAATGATTGCAAAATCTAAAACTCTGCTTTTTAAAAAATTTGAGGAACTATTTTCAAAAATTGTTTTTGCAATAAATATAAATCATATCGATTTGCAGTTCTTTGCCATGAAAAATTGTGTTTTGAAAAATATATATATTTAGGATTCATTGTCGGCGTATAGCTTCTTACTGTTATTTATCAATGAGTTTGAAATAGTTTTTTTATAAATTCGTGAGAATTTGTTTTTGAGAAATGCGCAGATTTAATTCATGAAACTCAGAAATGTGTTTGTACCGACCACTAAAGGAATTTTTACTAAAACATCATCATTGTTGTTCCAACCAGGAAAACAGGTAATAAATCCATAATTAGGATCATCTAATATCATTGGAGGCCACACACAGCATTACTGATAAGATCTAGCTGATGGATATGAAAGAAGCACTGTTACGCCAATACCTTTTAAAAACAGATATAAATAATTGGTATAGCAGTTCTCTTATCTCTTGGGGAAGCTTCCCGATTCACTATATGAGTTTCAGAATGATGTGGTACTAAATTTTAACTGGGTGGTCATTGGAATAGACCAGATGTTTACATGTCAAACCTTAGAGCTGTGCTCATTGTAAATTAAAAATAAAATAAATGACTCCCAACCGGACAATATTTCTCTAAAAGTAGCTTTAATCCATAGCTGCTATCAACACGATTAATCTGTCATTCAATGAGCAGGAGAAAGCAGAAAGTTCCATCAAGAATAGGGATTTGGAGATGCTGGACTTTAGAACATAATTATATATAAATAGGATAATATTCTATAATACATAATACAAAAAAAATGGCATCATATTTTAGGGCTCAGTTTAGACCACCTGTAGGGTTTTTCATTTTACCAGGAATTGTTACAGCATTTCATACAAGAAAAAAATGGATTTGGTTTTTAACTGATTTTTTATTTTTTTTTTGTTTAAAATGTAATTAGCATTATATTATGTATAATCGTCCTAGCAATTAAAAAAATTAATCTGAATACCAGGCTTTTATTCTGTCACACTTTACATCTGACATTGACCGTAAATGTTTTGTGGATGGTGAGCGTCACCAGTAAGGACTGTTAGATGTTAAAGCCGATTAGATGTTCATCTGTATGGCCAGAAAGGACAGACCTGTATAAATATATATTTATAAATGACAAAATAGAATAAATAGAATCAGATGCATGATAACAAATATCCTGTCAGACAGTACATAATATGGTGTATTTTTTTTTACTGGTTTTATTTAATTTCACGGGTTATATGTTATACAGGGGCTGTGTGTATTCCTTCTTTTGAAATAACATGATGTTTGTTTTAAAAAAATGTAAATTGTAAAAAAGGTTGTGGACTAAATAGCAAAATAGAATTCCTTTTATAGAGAGACTGAATGTTAGAACAGGACTTCACACAAAGGGAGTTGTGTAGCGCTCTTCTAAACTAATGTTCATATGTCAATTCCACAAACTGTTTGTAAAAATGTTTTTTTCATAGTTAAAAGTTAATATATTAATTTGGACCCAAATTTAAGACTTATAGGGGGAGATTCAATATAGGGCTTTTCCATCTAAAACCCACGTTAACCCGAAGAAATTTCGGGTTAACGTGAGTTTTAGACAGATTTTAGAGCATAGCGCCATTTCCAAATGTTTTTGGAAATAGCGCCGTGCTATAGATCCAAAACTCGAAGCGTTAGGTTTTGCGCTACTTGGTAGCGCAAAACTTAACGCTAGTGTGTGAGAGGCTTTAAACCCATGCTCTTACCTTAGCCCGATCCCGTGATGCAATAACTGACGTAATCTCGTTTACGTCAGTTATTGTATCGCGGGATCGGGCTAAGGTAAGTTACGGGAGTGGGGATATTGAATCTCCCCAATAGTATAGTATAGTATTTGAGGTTGAATAAAGACATACGTCCATCCAGTCCAACCCATCTAGCAATATCCTCATTTCCTGCCCAACTGTTGATCCAGAGGAAGGCAAAAAAAAACTCCACCAAATTTATGAAGGGGGAAAAAAATTCCTTCCTTACTCCAAGTGGCAATCGGAAATTTCCCTGGATCAACTCTACTTTACAGTATGAATCAATACCAGTAACTTGCAACATTCCTTGTTTGCAGAAACTCATCCTGCTTTTTTTTTTTTAAAAAATGAACCTACCATAACAACGTCCACTGGAAGACTGTTCCATAGCTTTACCGTTCTCACAGTGAAAAACCCTTTCCGAACTTGAAGCCTAAACCTTTTTTCTTCAAGTCTTAAGAGATGTCCACGTGTCCTATGACATGTTTTATTGGTGAACAATGCCCCAGATAGTTTATTGTGTGGCCTGTTAATGTATTTATACACAGCAATCATATCCCCATGCAAGCGCCTTTTCTGCAGGGTACATAATTGTAACTTTTCCAATCTCTCTTAATATTCAAACTCCCCCAATCCCCTTATTAATTTAGTTGCCCTTCTCTGAACCCTTTCCATTTCAAAGATGTCCTTTTTGTACACAGGATTCCAAAATTGCACTGTATATTCCAAATGAGGCTTTACCAATGCTCTGTAAAGAGGGAGAATAACATTTTCCTCCCTTGAACCCATACCTCTCTTTATACAAGACCAAACCATGCTGGCTCTGGCTTTTGCTGCCTGGCAGTGCTTGCTTCCTTTAAGTTTGTTATCCAGCAAAACTCCAAGATCCTTTTGCGACAGGGATTCACTTAACAAAGAGCCATTTATAGTATAAGCAGCACATAGATTTTTAAGTTCAAAATGCATCACCTTACATTTATCAACATTAAACCTCATCTGCCACTTAGTAGCCCAATGTGACAATCTATCTAGATCCCCCTGCATTGATTGCACATCCTCTGAAGTTATTAATGGTCGACAAAGTTTTGTGTCGTCCGCAAACAAAGAAACCTTGCTGACATGTTCTATTGGTGAACAATGCCCCAGATAGTTTATTGTATGGCCTGTTAATGTATTTATACACAGTAATCATATCCCCACGCAAGCTCCTTTTCTGCAGGGTACATAATTGTAACTTTTCCAGTCTCTCTTCATATTCAAACGCCCCCAATCCCCTTATTAATTTAGTTGCCCTTCTCTGAACCCTTTCCATTTCAAAGATGTCCTTTTTGTACACAGGATTCCAAAATTACACTGCATATTCCAAATGAGGCTTTACCAATGCTCTGTTAAGAGGGAGAATAACATTTTCCTCCCTTGAATCCATACCTCTCTTTATACAAGACCAAACCATGCTGGCTCTGGCTTTTGCCACCTGGCAGTGCTTGCTTCCTTTAAGTTTGTTATCCCAAAACCCAAGATCCTTTGCGACAGGGATTCACTTAACAAGAGCCATTTATAGTATAAGCACACATAGATTTTTAAGTTCAAAATGCATCACCTTACCTTATCAACATTAAATCTCATCTGCCACTTAGTAGCCCAATGTGACAATCTATCTAGATCCCCCTGCATTGATTGCCTCCTCTGAAGTTATTAATGGTCGACAAAGTTTTGTGTCGTCAGCAAACACAGAAACCTTGCTGGCAATTCCCACTTCCAAATCATTAATAGATTAAATAGAAGTGGCCCCAACACAGAACCCTGTGGCACCCCACTTAGCACTTTAGTCCATAATGATGAAGCCCCATTAACAACTACTCTCTGCATCCTATTATTTAACCAATTTTCTATCCATGTACAAATGTGTCTCCCCAGACCAACAGACCTCAGCTTATACATTAGTCGCCTATGGGGGACTGTATCAAAAGCCTTTGCAAAATCCAAGTAAACAACATCTACTGCTATACCAGAGTCTAAATTTCTATTCACTTCCTCATAGCAAGTTAGTTTGACAAGATCTATTCCTCCTAAATCCATGCCACTATTTCATGGTCACTATTCCCTAAGCCTCCAGTTACCTTTATATCTATAATGCGCTCCTCAATGTTAGATATTACCAGATCCAACAGAGCTTCTTTTCTAGTAGGAACCTCAACCACATGTGAGAGAAAATTATCCTGCAGCAAATTCAGGAACTCATCGCTCTTTTCTGTGATGGCAGTTCCACTACACCAATCAATGTCAGGGTAATTGAAGTCCCCCATAATGAGCACACTCCCCAAACTTGCAGCCCTTGCCAACTGCATATGAAGCTGACTCACTTCCTCTCTGCTAGCATTTGGCGGCTTATAGCAGACACCAACAATGACATTGCCCCCTTTCCTGTTGCCTAATTCCACCCATATTGCCTCCACTTTATCATCCATATCACCAGTTATCACTTCTTTTAAATTTGGCTGCAATTCTTTTTTTAAAATAAACACACACTCCTCCCCCTTTCCTTTTTTCTCTGTAATAAGAAATTGAGGCAACAAATTAATTTAACATTTGTTTTTAATTTGTGTCCCTCTAATAAAACGGTTACACCCTTAAATTCACATTTTGATGAAGTGTGTCATTTTTGTTACAATATCACACTATCTCTCCTCTAATCTCCTCTAATTCCCAAAAGCCATTTAAACTTTGCCATTAGGATCGCTAGGTCTTGTCTGTTGTGCATGGTACCAGTTTAGTCTCATTCCCTTTTTCTTTGAACATCTTTATTTAGAATATGTTTTAATCCATATAATGTTACAGTGCTGCTACTTCTATTTAATGTATGGGGTGAGGGATATCATTTCTAATATAAACTCACTGATTTCAGTCATCTCTATTCCAGTCTAGTGACTGTAGTTACCATAATATCTATTTTTATACATTTAATCTGCGTACTTGTGCCAATTACATACGTGCCTGATAGTAAAGGGATGCAGTGTATATCCTAATAATAAAACAAGAGATTTACACCATTTGTAAATAACTGAACAGGCTCCGTATGGGATTCCTGTCAGATTTCTGCTTCTTGCGTGCTCCCCCTGCAGTGCTCCCACAAAGTGCTATAAGAAATCAGTCTTAATACTTAACAAGCAAGGAGTCACAGCAGGAAAAACTGCAGCCTTTGTTTTATTAAAGCATAACCATCACAACATGAGAAAATGTGCTTGCATGCTCAAAACATGTTGTGATGGTTATGCTTTAATAAAACAAAGGCTGAAGTTTATCCCGCTGAGCTGTGCCTCCTTGCTTGTTAAGTATCAGGACTGATTTATATATGACGGAATTTAAAAAAAAAGCATGGTATATGTAACTGGGAAAAGTCCAAGCTACATGAGATTTATCCTTTATCTGTTACATGGCATTAGTCTGCGTAAAGGTTATATGTGTGACATAAGGTATTTTGTCCTGTTCCATAAACTTAAATGGCATGTTCACTCCCCAATTTAAACTTTTAGTAAAGTAAAGCTCAATATTGTAATAAACTTCCCCCGAGTGTCTGTAAAAGAAGTTATTAGCTGATTAAATTATTTTACAAAAATTGTGAGTATTATGATCTTAGGGTTTGGGGGGTGTTTTACATACATGAAAAAATTGGGGTGGACATGCTCTTTGACTTATCTGTGCATGCTCTTTGACATGTGCATTGCCACTAGCTACAAGGGGTAGGTTGTCAAAAACAACAAGGTTTGACCTTCAGTGAACTTCAGAAGCATGGATTGGTTATAAGAGTGTTATTACATTGACCTAGTAAGCAGGTGCATTGTTTATGACAAATCAGAAACGGATTAGGACTTTCTGCAAACCTATATAAAGAGCTGCAAACCACCACAGAACTCAGATGCCATCGCAGTAAATGGCTGAATAAAGAAGCGGCTAACAACATCGGCTCCGCTGAGGCCGGCGGTGCCAGCGGGCTCACTGGTGACCACAGTGAGCCTGCCTGGCATCGGCGACCTCAGTGGGGTTGGTGTCGCTAGCCCAAAGACTTCAGGGCAGATCAAGACGCTGGCAACATTGGCCTCGTTGAGGCAGCGGGCACCCACCAGGGTTACCCCTGGTGGCCGCAGGGGTACCTCTCAGGGGTCGGCGGTCTCAGCGGAGCTGGTATTGCCGGATGGAAGAAAGAAGATGCCGCTCACTGGGGGTCCCGGTTTGAGCTGTGGGACCCCCACCAAAGGCACTTCTCAGTGCCGCAAGGACCCTTACATATATAGTATCCCTGGATCAATCAGAACTGCAGTATATGAATGAATACAAGCAACACAGAGACTAGGGTGCACACAATAATCAGGTGATTCCTTTTATTCTTGCATCACACAAAACACAACGTTTCAGGGAACGCTCTGCCCCCGAAATGTTGTGTTTTGTGTGATCCAAAAATAAAAGGAATCACCTAATTATTGTGAGCACCCTAGCCTCTGTGTTGCTTGTATTAATTCATATACTGTAGTTTTCGGTGATGATCCAGGGATACTAATATATATTGAGATTACTGTATTAATACATATACTGTAGTTCTGGATGTACAGGGATACTATATAATATTGAGAATTAACTGGTATTAATACAATACTGTAGTTCTGGTTGGTACAGGGATACTATATAATATTGAGAATTACTGGTATTATACAAATACTATAGTTCTGTTGGTACAGGGATACTATATAATATTGAGAATTACTGGTATTAATACATATACTGTAGTTCTGGTTGGTACAGGGATTATCGTAATAATTGAAATTACTGGTATTAATACATATACTGTAGTTCTGCTGGTTGGTACAGGATACTATATAATATTGAGATTACTGTTATTAATACATATACTGTAGTTCTGGTTGGTACAGGGTTACATATAATATTGAGAATTACTAGTATTAAAGGGCATGTCCACCCTTAAAAATTGTTTTTAATATGATGTTCCCCAGTTCTGGCAGCCCCAACCGCTCTATTTTATTTCCAAAAGCCCCACAAACTCTTACTTACCTCCCCTCGTTCCTCCGCCGCACTGCCGGCCCTCTACTTGCGAGAATGCAAGCAGAGGGGCAGGACCGGCAGCCGCGTCTGTGATTGGCTGAGTGGCAGCCAATCACGGACGCGGCTGCCGGTCATTCAGTGCAGCAGGGGAAAGAGGAGAGGTAAGTAAGAGTTTGGGGAGCTTTTGGAAATAAAAATATTGCGGTTGGGGCTGCCAGACATGGGGAACATCATATTAAGGGGGTTTTATGCTAGGGGGAGGGATAGTAGAACGGGAGGGAGAGGAGGGGGAGGAGGGGGAGGGAGGGGGAAGGGCTGCAGTACGCATGGCAAATATCTACCGGGGCAAGGTAGCAGGCAGAGTCTGCTAGCCTCCTGGTGGACATTTTGGGATACTTTAGGGGGGTTTACAGGAGAACCCTATGGAGCTGGGATGTGAGGTAGGATTACACTACACTACATTGTGGGGCCATTACTGGGGGGATTATAGTTTTGGGGGTGGACATGCCCTTTAATACATATACTGTAGTTCTGGTTGGTACAGCGATACTATATAATAATGAGAATTACTGGTATTAACACATTACTCGTAGTTCTGGTTGGTACAGGGATACTATATAATATTGAGAATTACTGGTATTAATACATATACTGTAGTTCTGGTTGGTACAGGGATACTATATAATATTGAGAATTACTAGTATTAATACATATACTGTATTTCTGGTTGTACAGGGATACATATAATATTGAGAATTACTGGTATTAATACATATACTGTAACTGGTTGGTATGGGGATACTATATACCGATATACTCAAGTATAAACCGTCCCGAGTATAACCAGGTACATAGTTTTTAGCTAAAAAAGGAGAAAAAGATATTGACTCGAGATAACCGAGGGGGTAAGTATTGCCCACTTAAATGTTTGGAAACTACAACTCCCAGCATGCTTTATTGCTGGGAGTTGTAGTTTTTCAAACATCTTAAGTGGCAAATACTTGCAATAGGGGTAATCCTCCTTTATTGTGCATACAGTATGCACAAATAAGAAGGTTTTAATCTTACTTGTAAATATTTGCTCCTTAAGATGTTTAATGTTGCCTGGTGCATGGTATTCTCCTACCTTGTCCGGCTGCCGCTCGCTCCTCGCTCCCACATCCTCTGCGCTTCAGGATGATGTCACTACTCGTGTCGCAGCAAGTGAGAGGCGCCAGGTAGTGACATCATCCAGATGCGCACTGAGGATGCGGATCGCGGGCCACCGGACAAGGTAGGAGAAAGGTTGACTCGAGTATAAACCGAGGTAAATTTTCAGGCTTTTTTTAAAGCCTGAAAACCTTGGTTTATACTCGAGTATATACGGTAATATTGAGAATTACTTTTTAGCTTTTTTTTTGCCTTCCTCTGGATCAACTGTTAGGTAGGGTTAAAAGGAGGGTGAAAAGGTTTGGACTTGATGGCCGTATGTCTTATTCAACCTCAAGTACTATGTAAATAGGTACACCTGCCTATGCTTGCTTGTGATTGCTTCTCTGAATAGATTTCAAAGGTTAAGGACAAGTTGATAGGAAAATGCCAGGTTCAGCTCTTTATTTTGGAAGGCAGAACAATAAAACCCTTAGAAAAATATTGGTGATTTCCATGTGCAGAAAAGGGAAAGATTAGATAACTTAATGTAGCATTGCCTAACATGCCAACTGTTAGTATTAGGGGAAATGAAGCCTCCTCTTTACTTTTCTACCCCCTCCTTTTTAAAAAATCATATTTCATTTTCTTATCCTAAAGATTTTAACATTCTAAAGATGACTTGTCAAACCAAATCAGCCTTTACTTGGCCAAGGAAGTGTTGTTTATTTCTTTAAAGGTTTCTACTGGGCTTCAGCCTTATCAATACTTGTTGATTGATTAATGCAGTATTACTGTATTATGGATATATGAGGAACGGTTAAAAAGTTAAAGTGTGTTTTATGGTATAATATTTAATTTAGCATTCAAATAAAAGTTAAGGTTGCTTGAATAAAAGGGTTTTGTAGGATTGCTATATTAAAGGAATAGTTAATATATAGATTGAAGCCTGGGAGGTTAAGGAGCTATACCTCCCATTCTTCAATCAATAGCGCAGGGTCCGGCAATGAAGATAGAAGAAAACATACCTTTTGCGCGATCCACCACGGCCACGCTGAGATCTCCGACTGCTTCCCTCTGTTACAGCTATAGCGCGCATTACGTGGATGTGTTAGGTTTGAAGGGAAGGAAATTGAAGGAATATACATGTTATAAATGAATCAAAGGCAGAGCACCTTAAAATAAAGAGGTTATCTGTGTCCTCACCTCTCATTTTGATGTGGGTGCTGGAAATGCACCTTCTAACATGGGTTTCGTTTTTTTTTTACCCAGCATTCCAGTACACACAGTGTGGTCTCTGACCACTGTGCACTCTGCCCAGATCTTAGCTACTGCAGGAAGTTATTACAACAGGTCACACCCACTATTGGCCTCTAGCCATTTTTTTTACATTCCACTATTCGGTAGTTGAGCATGCGACTGATGTTAGGAGGTGTGGCCAGACAGCGCACATACACACAGTTACCTTATCCAGTTCTTCAGGGTATTAAACATTTACTAAAGTTACATTTACTGGAGTGGCAATTTACAGTTTTTTGGCGTTCTGGAGTTTATTGGTGTTCTATAAGTAGGAATTAAACCCCTTTAATACCTACACTTATAGAAACAACAACAACATAGTGCAGAGCGAAGGGGAAGGATAATAAATGTAAACTTGGTCTTAGAACTGCTTTGTGCAATGCTTTTCTCACCAGTGTACCTATTTTAAAGAAGTTGGAATGTATGCTATATACAGTAAATACTAAATAAATTCTACAGTGCAACAAATTAGAATATCTATAAATCATCCGCCTGCATGTATGGGCTAACTAAACAAGAATCTCGTCCTGCAAGTCTCGCAGGAGCAGTGCCTTCAACGTGAACACAGTGAGGAGGCAAGGGGCAGCACTAAAACAAGTATGAATTAAGCTTTGGATTTAAACAATTTGGATTTTAATGGACCCTTTACTTTACACAGTACTTGAATCACACTGTAAATGCCCTTTAAAACTCCTTAAGGCTAAATGATTGTTTATGAAATTTCATTTGGCCACCATAGGCAGTGTGGGCTGCTTCAAATGCACTTGTCTGCAACATTTATGCCCCTTTTGGCTGAAAGGGCCAGGATGGGGGCAGACAACCCACCCTACCCCAGTACCACACACTGCAAAATCCTAATCTTTTCGGACAAGGGCTTGACTTTACAGCACAACAGTGCAAACAAGGGGATTTCAAAACACAAAAGTAAAAAACAATGATCCACAAATATGTGGATTTCTGAAAGCAGCAGTTAGGAATCAAAACCAGGACTAATGACACATATAAACATTTGTGTAATGGAGTAATACAAGAACTCTTTTGAGAAAGGACCTTGTTGTCTGAAACGTGTGTGGGTCAGCAATAAATGCATCTTGTAGCCCTTACTCCATTCCATAGTGTGGCCTAGCTCTTATTTCCATTCCATAGTTGGCCTAGCTATTATTCATCCATAGTGTGTCCTAGCCCTTACTCCATTCCATAGAGTGGCCTAGCTCTTACTCCATTTCATAGTGTGGCCTAGCCCTTACACCATTCCATAGTGTGGCCTAGCCCTTACTCCATTACATAGTGGGCCTAGCTCTTACTCTCATTCCATAGTGTGGCCTAGCCCTACTCCATTTCATAGTGTGGCCTAGCCATTACTTATTCCATAGTGTGGCCTAGCCTTACTCCATTCCTAGTGTGGCCTAGCCCTTACTCCATTCCATAGAGTGGCCTAGCTCTTACTCCATTCCATAGTGGGACCTAGCCCTTACTCCATTCCAAAAAGTGGCCTAGCTCTTACTCCATTCATAGTGTGGCCCAGCCATTACTCCATTCCATAGAGTGGCCTAGCTCTTACTCCATTCCATAGTGTGCCCACCCTTACTCCATTCCATAGAGTGGCCTAGCTCTTACTCCATTCCATAGTGTGACCTAGCCCTTACTCCATTCCAAAAGTGGCCTAGCTCTTACAACCATTACATAGTGTGGCCTAGCCCTTACTCCATTCCATAGTGTGGCTTAGCTCTTACTCCATTTCATAGTGTGGCCTAGCCCTTATTCCATTCCATATAGTGGCCTAGCTCTTACTCCATTTCATAGTGTGGCCTAGCCCTTATTCCATTCCATATAGTGGCCTAGCTCTTACTCCATTCCATAGTTTGGCTTAGCTCTTACTCCACTTCATAGTGTGGCCTAGCCCTTACTCCATTCCATATAGTGGCCTAGCTCTTACTCCATTCATAGTGTGGCCTAGCCCTTATCCATTCCATATGTGGCCTAGCCCTTACTCCATTTCATAGTGTGGCCTAGCCCTTACTCCATTCCATAGGGGCCTACCCTTTCTCCATTCCAAGTGTGGCCTAGCCCTTACTCCATTCCATAGTGTGGCCTAGCCCTTACTTATTCCATAGTGTGGCCTAGCCCTTACTCCATTTCATAGAGTGCCTAGCTCTTAATCCATTTCATAGTGTGGCCTAGCCCTTACACCATTCCATAGTGTGGCCTGCCCTTACTCATTACTAGAGTGGCCTAGCTCTTACTCCATTTCATAGTGTGGCCTAGCCCTTACTCCTTTCATAGTGTGGCCTACCCTTACTTATTCCATAGTGTGGCCTAGCCCTTACTCCATTCCATAGTGTGGCCTAGCCCTTACTCCATTCCATATAGTGGCCTAGCTCTTACACCATTCAATAGTGTGGCCTAGCCCTTACTCCATTACATAGAGTGGCCTAGCTCTTACTCCATTTCATAGTGTGGCCTAGCCCTTACTCCATTTCATAGTGTGGCCTAGCCCTTACTTATTCCATAGTGTGGCCTAGCCCTTACTCCATTCCATAGTGTGGCCTAGCCCTTACTCCATTCCATAGAGTGGCCTAGCTCTTACTCCATTCCATAGTGTGACCTAGCCCTTAATCCATTCCATAAAGTGGCCTAGCCCTTACTCCATTCCAAAAAGTGCCTCTCTTACAACACATTACATAGTGTGGCCTAGCCCTTACTCCATTCCATAGTGTGGCTTAGCTCTTACTCCATTTCATATAGTGGCCTAGCTCTTACTCCCTTTCATAGTGTGGCCTAGCCCTTACTACATTCCATAGTGTGGCCTAGCCGTTACTTCCATTCATAGTGTGGCCTAGCCCTTTCTCCATTCCATTGTGTGCCTAGCCTTCTACTCCATTCCATAGTGTGGCCTAGCCCTTACTTATTCCATAGTGTGGCCTAGCCCTTACTTCATTTCATAGAGTGGCCTAGCCCTTACTATTCCATATTGTGGCCTAGCCCTTACTCCATTCCATAGAGTGGCCGCTCATACTCCATTTCATAGTGTGGCCTAGCCCTTACCACCATTCCATAGTGTGGCCTAACCCTTACTCCATTACATAGAGTGGCCTAGCTCTTACACCATTCTATAGTGTGGCCTAGCCCTTACTCCATTACATGAGTGGCCTAGCTCTTACTCCATTTCATATTGTGTCCTAGCCCTTACTCCCATTCATAGTGTGGCCTAGCCCTTACTTATTCCATAGTGTGGCCTAGCCCTTACTCCATTCCATAGTGTGGCCTAGCCCTTACTCCATTCCATAGAGTGGCCAGCCTTACTCCATTCCATAGTGGGACCTAGTCTTACTCCTCCATAGAGTGGCCTAGCCTCTTACTCCATTCCATAGTGTGGCCTAGCCCTTACTCCATTCCATAGAGTGGCCTAGCTCTACTCCATTCCATAGTGTGACCTAGCCCTTACTCCATTCCTAAGTGGTGGCCTAGCCCTTCCTCTATTTCATAGTGTGGCCTAGCCTTATTCCATTCCATAGTGTGGCCTAGCCCTTACTCCATTCCATAGACGGCCTAGCCCTTACTCCATTACATAGAGTGGCCTAGCTCTTACTTCATTCAACAAGTGTGGCCTAGCCCTTACCCCATTCCATAGTGTGGCCTAGCCCTTACTCCATTACATAGAGTGGCCTAGCTCTTCTACTCCATTCCATAGAGTGGCCTAGCCCTTACTCCATTTATAGTGTGGCTTAGCTCTTTACTCCATTTCATAGTGTGGCCTAGCCCTTATTCCATTCCTATAGTGGCCAAGCTCTTACTTTCTCCATTTCATAGTGTGGCCTAGCCCTTACTCCATTCCATAGTGTGCCTAGCCCTTACTCCATTCCATAGTGTGGCCTAGCCCTTTTCTCCATTCCATTGTATGGCCCTAGCCCTTACTTACTCCATTCCATAGTGTGGCCTACCCTTACTTCCTCCATATAGTGGCCTAGCTCTTACTCCATTTCATAGTGTGCCTATTTCTTATTCCATTCCATAGTGTGGCCTTGCTCTTACTACACTCATTTCTAGTTTGACCTAGCCCTTACTCCATTCCAAAGAGTGGCTAGCTCTTACAACCATTCCATAGTGTGGCCTAGCCCTACTCCTTTCCATAGAGTGGCCTAGCTCTTACTCCATTTTCATAGTGTGGCCAGGCCGTTACTCTCATTCCATAGTGTGGCCTAGCCCTTACTCCATTCCATAGTGTGGCCTAGCCCTTACTCCATTCCATAGTGTGGCCTAGCCCTTACTCCATCCCTAGAGTGGCCTAGCTCTTACTCCATTCCATAGAGTGGCCTAGCCCTACTCCATAGTGTGGCTTAGCTCTTACTCCATTTCATAGTGTGGCCTAGCCCTTATTCCATTCCATATAGTGGCCTAGCTCTTACCATTTCATAGTGTGGCCTAGCCCTATCTCCATTCCATAGTTGTGGCCTAGCCCTTACTCCATTCCATAGTGTGGCCTAGCCCTTTCTCCATTCCATAGTATGGCCTAGCCCTTACTCCATTCCATAGTGTGGCCTAGCCTACTTATCTATATTCCATAGTGTGGCCTAGCCCTTACTCCATTCCATAGTGTGGCCTGCCCTTACTCCATTCCATATATTAGCCTAGCTCTTACTCCATTTCTGTGTGGGCCTAGCCCTTACTCCATTCCATAGTGTGGCCTAGCCCTTACTCCCATTCCATAGTGTGACCTAGCCTTACCCATTCCATAGTGTGGCCTAACTCACTCCATTTCATAGTGTGGCCTAGCCTTACTCATTCCATAGATTGGCCTAACTCTTACTCCATTTCATAGTGTGGCCTAGCCCTTACTCCATTCCTAGTGTGGCCTACCCTTACTCCATTCCATAGTGTGACCTGCCCTTACTCCATTCCATAGTGTGGCCTCTCTCTTACTCCATTGCATAGTGTGGCCTAGCCCTTACTCCTTCCATAGATTGGCCTAACTCTTACTCCCTTTCATAGTGTGGCCTAGCCCTTACTCCATTCCATAGTGTGGCCTAGCCCTTACTCCATTCCATAGTGTGGCCTAGCCCTTACTACTCCATTCCATAGTGTGGCCTAGCCCTTACTCCATTCCATAGTGTGGCTTAGCCCTTACCCATTCCATATATATGCCTACCCTTACTCTTTCCTAGTGTTGCTTAGCCCTTACTCCATTCCATATAGTGGCCTAGCTCTTACTCCATTTCATAGTGTGGCCTATTTCTTATTCCATTCCATAAATGGCCTAGCTCTTACACCATTCCATGTGTGGCCTAGCCCTTACTCCATTTTATATAGTGTGGCTTAGCTCTTACTCCATTTCATAGTGTGGCCTACCCTTACTCCATTCCATAGAGTGCCTAGCTCTTACTCTCCATTTCATAGTGTGGCCTAGCCCTTACTCCATTTCATAGTGTGGCCTAGCCTTACTCCATTCATATGTGGCCTAGCCTACTCCATTCCATAGGTGGGCCTAGCCCTTACTCCATTCCATTGTGTGGCCTAGCCCTACTCCTCCATGTGTGCCTAGCCCTACTCCTTCATAGTGTGGCCTAGCCCTTACTCCATTCCATAGGTGTGGCCTAGCCCTTACTCCATTCCATAGCCTTTACTACATTCCATAGTGTGGCCTAGCCCTTACTCCACTCCATACCTTTACTACATTCCAAGTGTGGCCTAGCCCTTCTTTCTAATCTTGTGTGGTGCCTAGCCCTTACTCTACCATAGTGTGGCCAAGCCCTTACTCCTTTCCATAGTGTGGCCTAGCCCCTACTCCATTCCATAGTGTGCCTAGCCCTTACACCATTCCATAATGTGGCCTAGCCCTTACTCCATTCCATAGTGTGGCCTAGCCCCTACTCCATTCCATAGTTTGGCCTAGCCCTTACTCCATTCATAGTGTGCCGGGCCCTTACTCCACTCCATAGTGTTGCCTAGCCTTTACTACATTCCGTAGTGTGGCCTAGCCCTTACTCCATCTTGTATTGTGGCCTAGCCCTTACCCTTCCATAGTGTGGCCTAGCCCTTACTCTTCCATCCTTAGTGTGACCTAGGCCTTACTCCTTCCATATTGTGCTACCCTACCTTCTAGTGTGGCCTAGCCCTTACTCCTTTCCATAGTGTGCCTAGCCTTACTACTCCTTCCATAGTGTGGCCTAGCCCTACTCTATTCCATAGTGTGGCCTAGCCCTTACTACTTCCTTGTGTGCCTAGCCCTTACTCCATCTTGCAGTGTGGCCTAGCCCTTACCCATCAGTGTGGACCTCCCTTACTCCATTCCATAGTGGTGCCTAGCCCTTACTCCTTCCGAGTGTGGGCCTAGCCCTTACTCCATTCCATAGTGTGGCCTAGCCCTTACACCATTCCATAATGTGGCCTAGCCTTACTCCATTCCGTAGTGTGGCCTAGCCCTTACCCATTCCATAGGGTGTCCCAGCTTTTACTCTCATCCATAGTGGTGTCCCAGCTTTTACTCCATTCCATAGTGTGACCTAGTCCTACTCCATTCCATAATGTGGCCTAGCACTTACTCCATTCCATAGTGTGTCCCAGCTTTTACTCCATTCCATAGTGGACCTAGCACTCATTCCAGTGTGGCCTAGCACTTACTCCATTCCATAGTGTGGCCTAGCCCTTACTCCATTCCATAGTGTGGCCTAGCCCTTACTCCATTCCATAGTGTGCCTAGCCCTTACTCCATTCCATAGTGGTGTCCCAGCTTTACTCCATTCCATAGTGTGGCCTAGCCCTTACTCCATTCCATATGGTGGCCTAGCCCTTACTCCATTCCGTATTGTGGCCTAGCCCTTACTCCATTCCATAGTGTGTCCCAGCTTTTACTCCATTCCATAGTTTGGCCTAGCACTTACTCCATTCCTTAGTGTGGCCTAGCACTTACTCCATTCCATAGTGTGCCTAGCCCTTACTCCATTCCATAGTGTGGCCTAGCCTTACTCCATTCCATAGTGTGGCCTAGACCTAACTCCATTCCATAGTGGTGTCCCAGCTTTTACTCCATTGCCATAGTGTGGCCTAGCCCTTACTCTCCTTACTCCATTCCATAGTGTGGCCTAGCCCTTACTCCATTCCATAGTGTGGCCTAGCCCTTACTCATTCCGTATGTGTGGCCTAGCCTTACTCCATTCCATAGTGTGTCCCAGCTTTTACTCCATTCCATAGTGTGGCCTAAGCCCTTACCTCCTTCCATAGTGTGGCCTAGCCCTTACTCCATTCCTAGTGTTGCCTAGCCCTTACCTCCATTCATAGTGTGTCCCCTTTTACTCCATTCCATAGTGGGACCTAGTCCTTACTCCATCCATAGTGTGGCCTAGCCCTTACTCTCCATCCGTAGTGTGGCCTAGCCCTTACTCTCTCTACTCATTTCATAGTGTACCTAGTCCTTACTCCATTCCATAGTGTGGCCTAGCCCTTCTCCCTCCATTCCATAGTGTGGCCCAGCCTTACTCCTTCCATAGTGTGGACTAGCCCTTACTCCATTCCATAGTGTGACCTAGTCCTTACTCCATTCCATGTGTGGCCTAGCCCTTACTCCATTCCGTAGTGTGGCCTAGCCCTTACTCCATTCCATAGTGTGACCTAGTCCTTACTCCATTCCATAGTGTGCCTAGCACTTACTCCATTCCGTAGTGTGCCTAGCCCTTGATCCATTCATGACATGTTATATTTTATCTTATTGCTCAGGAACAAGGCATAGGAGTCAACAGAACGTACGGGGGTAGATAGGTACCAGAATACAACAATTGAGCTAATGACAACACACAAGATCAATCACCACTGTAACCGAGGATATTCTGCCTGCCCAGAATGACATCTAAGCTTCTTTTAAAGTTCACATAGTGAACAAACTACGTGAACTGTGAATGCGGAAAGCAGCCACCCTAATTAATCACAACTGCTGGAGATCAATATTTTCCACAATCAAGTTAACTTTACAAAAGAAACATGGAAACCTGGCTCTCCCCTCACCCATTATAACAACTTTAAAATAACGAATAACCACAATTCTCTAGAAACACAGGGCTGAAACAAACCATTCAGTTTTAAATGGTGTCACATGGAATCCTCTGGGCCAAACAGTATCTAGATAATCCCCAGGCTATTCATCCAGAAAAGAAATGAAGAGTTTGCATAACTACAATCTGGAGACTCGTTATTTGCGGTTTATGTTTTTTAAGTCAGAGTTAACTTGGATTGTATCCTTACAGGATTAATTTAACAGGTGCGCAGGGAAAATGATTTGTCTCATGGATCAATCAAACAGTAATCTGACTTTGATAAAGTTCCAGGTGACAGGTTACACATGAAGGTATTTCTTTGCTATAGTCCAGTGATCTGGATTGTTATATCTTGTGTTGTTGTACACTAATGTGTATTTAATGAAAACAATCTGCTGGGAATAGTGTTCATCACCAGGTTTACCTGCCCCATTGAATCTTGGGTTTTGTTTTAAAGCCTATAGATTATTATACATGAAATGGCCATTTTCCCCATAGATATAAAATGGAACTTGATACTAAAATGTGTTACACCTACACGCTTCCCTCCATATCATGTCTGTGAGCTGGATTTGTTATTTTCTCTGTAGCTTTATATGGTTGGAAAAAAATCCATTTACACAGAAAGTTGTGATTCCTTACTAGCAGTGTTGACCTCACATGGGCTGTAAAACCAATACTGGGGAGCAGAGATGATTGTGCTTAGCTGCAACCTTTGTAATAACAAGACTAGGTTTTATAGTCTTTTACATGTCTTCAGAGGGTTCTTTACATGCTCAGAAAGGGAGACTGGTGTTGATAGTAGTCGGTAAGGAATACTTAGCAGAAGAGGTAAAAACAATAAGGACTTACCAGTCACAGAGAGGGTGATCCTAGCATGGAAACCACTTTGTTTTACATTATGCACTGGCAAAACAGCTTGATGTCTCTGAAAGTCATTATTAAGCCCCTGGTGGGTTTTAATTCCCTTATAAGCCGGTTTGCTTTTAAGACAGACGATCATTTAAAGAAACAACTATAAAAATATGTGTGCAGTAAATTAACCTCAGCAAATCTCTTTTTTCAGTTGGGTTCTACCAGCATTAGCTCAATAAAAGGCTAAAAAGGATTAATTTATTCATGAAGTGGCCTTGACCTTAAGATCCAGCCACTCTTATTTTGGGCTGCAAGCTTGTTCCCAAGGGCAAATTTATAGGATGCATCATCTATTTTTACTGCATAACGGGAACCCTTCTTCCTCTTTTTAAAAGCTTCCACCTATGACCCAAATACACTAGTTATCATACAAAATTACCGCCAATGTACTTTAATTTATGGTTGGTAAGGTGTCCCCTTAAAGGTGAATATACCTAATGTAACTACTAATTCAAATTGTCTGTCTTGTCTTCTGGGTTTCAGATGACTTAACATGGCGTGAAAAAGAGTCCTGTCCGGTTTTGGCAATTAAACATTTCTGTAATATCTTGTTAGATGTGATGTAAATATCTGACCTTTTCTGACAAGATCTAATCATTCTCAAATAGTTGAAACCGATGATTTATTGTATGTAATATGATTCAGTACAGTACATAGTCAATTACTGTCCTGGGATTACACATGTTATATCCCAAGGTCTTTAAAGACTTGTATGAAAATAGATCTAGCCTGTTCGCCAAGCTCGGTTTCAATTTTACGTTAAACATTTCTCGACAAGACCTTTTTTTTTTTTTTTACACTATACACCCAACTTCTTCTTTGCTAGGAAATAATCATTACTCTTCACGTTTTACATCTTAAACACAATTAAATACACATTTTCATAGTACATTCATTGTTTGAGAAGGTCTTGCTCAAACATATTTTTATTAGGAACAGTTTTAAAAATGGTTTTAATTGAGGAATTACATTTCAGTAGTGAGTGACAAGATCTTCGGAACCATCAGTTCATTCCAAATTAAAAGTTCAAAAATCCGAAGAGGATCCCAATAGAAGTCGATAGGATCCAAAGTTCCAAAAGTTTAGAGAAAAAAAAACATTGTTTTATTTCTTAGTTAATATCAATATTAACTATGTTCTTATTGTGAAATAGTCTGGGGAACCGATTCACAGAAATAAAATAGATGATTCCAAAAGATTCACTTTCTCTCAAGCACTATTATACGATAAAGTTCTGAGCTCAATATCAAATTTCCGTATTGATTATTTGAGGTCTTGGTCATTTGAAATATCAAAATTCAAAGATATCAACAATCAGAACCTCGACTGAATGAAAATTCTAACAAAAAATTCTGAAAAAACCCCCCAAAACAAACTATCACGAATAATCTATAACTCATTGAAAATTTTCTGTTTTAAAAAATACTAAAGGCTTCAGGGAACTAGCAGTTTCGAATCAATCTGGGTTGGAAGCAGACCGAAACCCATCCCTAGCGACACACAACGCAAACTTCTCTCCTCTACATCACAAACCACACCCTGTCTACTTGTTTGTTTATTTGGTGTGCACTTTTAGGGTTATTCATATAAAAGTTCTTATCGTTTAAATGTTGGTAATTTTTACCCCAACTAATCAGATCTTATTTAACGTTTGAAAGCTAACATCTGATTGGTTGGGGCAAAATTAGCACCATTTAAATGATAGAACTTTTATTGAATCTCCCTGATTGTTTCTAAGATATTTTATACTATGTTGTGCCACTACTACATATACTGTAGCTCTATAGTCTATATCCCGAAAATTAAAAAAAATTGCAGTGGTACACTTGCACTTATGTAATGGGGATCTGAATACAACTAGTGGTGTAATATAAAAACACATCCAGCACCTAGCCTTTCTCTATACTTAATATTAACAGATAATTACTTTGTTCTTGCGTAGAAGTCCTTGGTTCCTACAGGATAACTATCCACACTGGGTGCGCGTGAAACTACTGTCAATTGTCATTTGCCTGCCCCTGATTATTAATATTATTATTATTGTCCCCATTCTGCACAGAAAGCTGCCATTCCCACCATGCAGTCAATCAAGGCTGACATCACACCAATATTACTTTAGTTTTCCATGTTTGCCTCCTCGTGCACATGCTCAAACTTGTAAAAGCTCATTAAGCAGAGGGAGAGCAGATACTTGTCAAACAAGAATAGAACTTATCAATAAATACCTGGTTACAAAGATATATAATAATTGGAAAAATAGCAGTTGGTGTTCCAGACAGAAATGACAGTCACCAGTTTTTTTTTTTAAAGGGTAGGATGCCCTTTAAGTGTCCAGTATATTATAGATCAGGTTCTTGATGTAGGGAATTCAATTTAGGCCACTAACAAATCAGTAAAGTAATGGTGTACAACCAAATATTTTATTTTTTTTCCCTTCAGTTTAACAAGGACAGTAATATTTTGCATGGTTATAAAACAAGGTACCACCTAAAAACCAAAACCTTTCCATTGATTTCACAGGAGGATGTAATACTTCTTTTAACATTATAATAATAATTTTGTCAGCGATATTTTTTGTGGAGAGGAAAAGAAAGTATGAACAAGGAAGAGACTTGCACATACTCTATATTAACTGAGAGACATTAGATGTCATCACCTCCTTCTACTAGGATATTATAGGCTGTATCTCTAATAGGGATTACATTCCTTTTTCACCTTTAAGAACATTCTGCTAATATCGGTATTGTTGCTTTTGACCAGGCAAAAATGTACACCGCGATCAAAAAGTCTGATACCATCCAGTATTGGCACTTTGACTTCAGTGCATTAATACCTTACACTTGGCTGACTTGGGTTTAATCTTTCTCTCAATTGCTTGTGAAGGTTCTCATTCATCCAGGTCATGGTATATCTGTAATATTTATTCATCCAGGTCATGGTATATCTGTAATATTCATTCATCCAGGTCATGGTATATCTGTAATATTCATTCATCCAGGTCAGGGTATATCTGTAATATTCATTCATCCAGTCATGGTTATCGGTATATTCATTCATCCAGGTCATGGTATATCTGTTATCATTCATCCAGGTTATGGTATATCTGTATATTCATTCATCCAGGTCATGGTATATCTGTATATTCATTCATCCGGTCATGGTATATCTGTAATATTCATTCATCCAGGTCATGGAATATCTGTAATATTTCATTCATCCAGGTCATGGTATATCTGTAATATTCATCCATCCAGTCATGTAGATCTGTAATATTCATTTATCCAGGTCATGGTAGATCTGTAATATTCATTCATCCAGGTCATGGTATATTCTGTAATATTTATTCATTCACCAGGTCATGGTATATCTGTAATTTCATCCATCCAGGTCATGGTATATCTGTAATATTCATCCATCCAGTCATAGTAATACTGTAATATTCATTCATCCAGGTCATGGTATATCTGTAATATTTATTCATCCAGTTCATGGTATATCTGTAATATTCATCCTCCGGTCATGGTATATTGTAATATTCATTCATCCAGGTCTTGGTATATCTGTAATATTCATTCACCCCGTCATGGTATATCTGTATATTCATTCATCATCCAGGTCAGGTATATCTGTAATATTCATTCATCCAGGTCATGGTATATCTGTAATATTCATTCATCCAGGTCATGTATATCTGTAATATTCATCCATCCAGGTCATGGTATATCTGTAATATTCATTCATCCAGGTCATGGTAATCTGTAATATGTATTCATCCAGGTCATGGTATATCGTAATATTCATCCATCCAGTCATGGTATATCTGTATATTCATTCATCCAGGTCATGGTATATCTGTATATTCATTCACCAGTCTTGGTATACTGTAATATTCATTCACCCAGGTCATGGTTTATCTGTAATATTTATTCATCCAGTCATGGTATATCTGTAATATTCATCCATCCAGGTCATGGTATATCTGTAATATTCATTCTCCAGGTCTGGTATCTTGTAATATTCATCATCATCCAGTCTGTATATTCTGTATATTCTTACACCCAGGTCATGGTTTATCTGTAATATTCATTCATCAGGTCATGGTGTATCTTAATTTCATCATCCAGGTCAGGTATACTGTAATATCATTCATCCAGGTCATGGTATATCTGTAATATTCATTCATCCAGGTCATGGTATATCTGTCGATCTGTTTGATCTATTGAAAACAACAGATACTTTCTCTCAATTATTATTCTGTTCAGTTATAAAGGTTTGACTTAAATAATATTTTACCTTATTCACATTCCCATAGGGAGCCTAATTTATCTATATATCAACCAAGTAAGGCTTGTTCCATTGTTTTCCGTTTTAATCGACTTTTATAGAAATGAAGATAGTTGATTGAAATGATTGAACACAGAGACACACGGAAAATCCTTTTAGATTCCTTATTAAAGTGATTCCTTTATTAACACATTTGTTTTATAAATAAGATATTTTACTAATGTAATTGTAACGTTTTTCAGTATGCAGTTTTGTAATACAACGCAAAATAAATTGAAATGTCTTGTAAAACTGTCTGTACATTTGTCTGGAATTCTCAGACCTGACCGCTAAATATTCAGCCGATTTAACATTTAATAGGATCACTTCTATTTGATCAAACACAGAAAAGGAATCCAATTTAAGGGCAAGTTCAGTACTTAATGAAAAATTGTATAAAGGTAATTACCCCCAGCCCCAAAACTACAATAGTTATAAAGCTGAAATATATAAGTGCAACCAGAAATTAGTTAACCAAAGTAATCAGATGTTTTCTAAACCCTATAGCCATATGTTTTAGGTGGGTACTTGAATACAATTTTAAAAAAAAAGGAGATTTAATTTCCAATAGAGGAATGTGACATTCTGAGAATTTCCTAACCCTGTATTTTGAAATTCTTAAGCAAGATAAAGATCTTTGATACTCAATACAGACCATTGGTACAGATTATGATGAATGGAATTAATATGTTTCTGCTTGTTTTTAGTAGAAAATTTTTTCTGTCAGCAACAACTGATATAACTAGCAATAGACATGCATCAAACATCCTACACTCCCTAAATCTCCACAAAAAAAGAGATAAAAGTATCAATCAATAATACATACGATTTTGACCCAATAAACTGTAGCACTAGAATTAATTTCATAATAATTAATAGCCTTGGCCTTATAGGCACAGATTCAAGCACACTATTTAGTGATACATTCTAATGGCAGTGTGTAATAGTTTATATCATATGTAGTTTATGTGTTATAGTTTATATTACATCTATACTTTACTTTTCTTTGATGCTACAGTACACCAACACTACAACTAAATCAACCCCAACTGTCAAATGAAAGCCAATAGAGAAGGCTGTCTCCTAGTGTTACACATATAAAGCCTACGCACCCATATTCCCTGGATGGTGTGAGCAGAGGCTAAGTAGAAGTTCAAATCTCTTTGTGCTGCTCTCACTTAGCCCCACCACTGCCCAACCTTTTCTAATCTGTTTACTTAATGGGAAACTATACAGTTCCTATCCATTTTCCTCCAATAAACCCAATACAAATACCCAGGTTAAAACATAAACCACAAGATCCATACCACTGGGTTATCTTAGATCACCTAACAACCCCCCACGTAAGTCCAAACCATGCATGTGAACATGCACTTCCTGCAGCGCTTTGGTAATTGTAACTTAAAGATGGATGCAAATAATCTAAATAAGCCCAGGGTGGGACTGTTAGGAGAGGGAGGGTAGGTAAATTGTGTGTTTCTGGGATCACAGGAGAAAGTAACTAAAATAACTCAGTGTTTGTGTGTAGGGAATGTAAATATAGATTTTTTTTAATGGGGATGGACATTCCTTATTCTAAATCTTCTGTCTGAATACTTTAAGCTCAAGCCTACTGTAGAAGATTATTAACTAAATGAACGTTCTGTTCCCCTCTTGTCAATGTTCTCTGCAGTTTGTTTCTATGCAGTATATACAGCATTATTAGAATTTTTAAAACAGCTCATCAGGGCTCAATCACACAGTGTAATGCAATCCTTTTGAAAGGCCAATGCAGCAACAGTAAGAATATTTAAAGGGCATGTCCACTCCCAAAACTAAAATTTATTCACCACTGGCCCCACTTTGTAGTGTTAAAAAATCCTTACCTTACCTCTCTGCTCCAAATGGTTCCCCTGCAGTGCCTGTTCAAAGTCCCAGAAAGTGTAGTGTGGAGCTGTCTGTGTGTCATCCGGCCCTGCTACTTCCCTAACCCAAACAAGGACTGTTGACATGCACAGAGGAGCCCGCCCCCCCTCCCTCCCTCCGCCCAAGCTATCTTTGTTAAACTGTGCCCTAGCTTTAACATTTTGCTGTAGTTATAGGGCACCATCCCCCCCAACCGCCAGGTTTTGATTGTCAAAAAAAAGATCTGAATGGTGTTACATGCCTTCATTCCCCCGGTTGTTCAGCAAAGCTCCCCTCTGTTTCCGGCAGGCAGAGGACGAGATCTGAGCTTTGGGGGAACAAAGGATTTAAGTACAGTTCTGATCCTTTTTATTTTTTACAACTGAACCTGGCGGTTGGGCCCTACATTACAGCAAGGTTTTTTCCAAGGGTGGAGATACCCTAAAATGATTGTTTCTTGAAGAACTATAATTCTGGCCATACACTACTTTGATGTTTGATTTGACCTTTGATCCTCTAAAGGAATCCAGTAGTTTTTATTTTCCAATGTTCCCTACCTGGCCCATCATTTTGACATCAGAAGTTGATAAACAAAAAAAGGGTCCCAGTCTAACATTGCATAAACCATAGGAGATCGTCATGAGAAACTCGAAGGTAAGTTCCTTATGTATGAGCACATTAAGTTTTTTAGTAGAATGTTTGTGATTTGTATACATGAATATATATGTGAAATTCATCAATTTCATTGCTTAAAGAATTATAAAACAACAAACTGTAAATAGTTAATAGAAAAGTAAATTTATGAAGAGCTATATACAAGCAGGATTATTCAATAAAAGTTCTTATCTTTTAAATGGTGCTATTTAGCCCCACCAATCAGATGTTAGGTTTCAAATGTCAAATAAGATCTGATTGGTTGGGGCAAAATTAGCACCATTTTACGATAAGAACTTTTATTGAATCTCCCTGTAAATCTTTAAAAGGCAACTAAACTGTAAAAAAATTACTTTTTAAAAATGAAAAGTACCTGGAAGGGACGTTTTCTTTGATAAGCTACAGCAGACACAGTTTTTCATCTGCCAGGTTATGGCCCTGGCCTTCCTATATTAAACATAAGTCTGAAGCCTGGCAGAAACAGTTTTTCTTGTGTGCTGCCGCTTCTCATAGAAATTATATTGAGAGGTAGAAATTACCAATCCTGCCTCCTGCCCCGGTACTTTTCTTTTTACCATTTTTGAAAAAAGTATGCGTACTATATTCTCTTTAATGGTGAAGCCTCAAATATTTACATTAATAAAATTATGTGTTTTCTGCCACCATCTGGGCCGGCAGTAGTCAATTGGTAGAGATGTTTATTAAAAAAATCTCCAAGAAATAACTATATATAAAGACCATCTCATTAAAGACCCAAGAGATCGACCTGAGTTGAGGAAACAGCTTGAAACATAATACATATTAGTGCTCGCTCATAAATGGTGGAATTCAATAGCACAACTGTGGGTTGCTGGTTTCCTGTAGTTTGACAGGCATCACTTGAAGATTGGAGAGATATCTTTGGATAAATTTAGGAAACTAACACCACATAAATCATGTCCAAGCAGAGAGGACTGGCAAACTCTGTTTTTTAATTTATTAATACTAAGTTTGGCATTAACCACTATTTGAGGGTGTTCTCACCGCAATGATATGGGGACCACCATATTGGATGCACCATATAGACAACAGAATGATTAATAAGGAAAGGGAGGTGCACTAACCTCAACAAAGGATATATTATGTTTTCTTTGCATAAACAGCACTAAAGCTTGAGACACAGCCAACCACTCGCCCATATTCTTGTTAGATGTGTATGAGTATTGGATGTGACGTTCGAGACATAACGCGATGAAAAAAAAGAAGAACTGATATGTTGGAAATAGCCAGAAAAAAAGAAAACAGGCCAGTCCAAAGGATCATACAGTATAATGCCAGCAATATGGGCTAGAAGATGCTTCTAACAGTACTTTGGAAGCATGGAAGCAATTAAAATGGGCCCTGGACCGGCAGCTTCTCCTGTGATTGGCTGAGACGCGATGTAAAAGAGCAAGCAGAAGCGCGCTGGGAAAGATGGGCTGGGTTAGTACTGTTAGAAGCATTTTTTTGATTTTAGAACCTCGCAAGGTCAAAGTTGGGGTGTTACCAACCAAATATAATAGGTTTTCACATACTGTATCTGGGACCGGTAGTTTTCATACCATATATATATATATAAAATATATAAATAAATAAAAATGCAAAAATAATATACAGTAAAGAGCAATGAAACACATTTTTACTCTATCATCAATTCATTTATATTAGACAAAAATATTAATTTTAAAAAATTATTTTTAAGCCTGTGAGTTAAATTAAATAAGAAACCCAACGTATTTTTGCATTCCTCTTTAATAAACTTTATCAGCATTTCCCTTGAACTCTAACTCATTTATTACGCTCCCAAAGTTCCACTAACTAATTAATTGATCCTGATCTCAGCTTCCTCTTAGAACTTTGGACTTTGCTGTGGTGTTTTAAAGATGGCATGCTCGATTCTGTAATTAAAAGTGTTCTTTGACCTTTCAACTTAGTTTGGCCTTCCAAGAACAGAAGAGGGACATTTAAAAAATAGGACTTTTATATGTGAAAGTAACTCATCCTCAAACTGTTAGTAAATATTTCTTCCTATAATTGCAGTATAATTGTACATGCTAGCTGATGAAAGCAAGACATAAGTAATACTGAGAGTAATATTGGCTAAATAATTAAATGCAACTTTCAATCAATCTTAAGGGCATGTCACCTTCCAAAACTGCTAATAATAAGCAATCATCAACATTAAATCACACTGTCACCCAAACGTAAACATACTGCCCCCTGTGTAGTGTTAACAAATCCTACCTACATCTTGCTCCTTATGGTCTCCTGCACTGCCTTTTCAAAGTCCAGGAAAGTAGAGTAGAAGCTGTCAATGAGTCTCCGCTGCCTGCTATTTCCTAACCTCACAAGGCAGTGACATGTGCTGGGGAACCCTATCCCACCCCCAACCCCACCCCCCTCCCTCCCACCATCTGGATTCATCCTCGCAGCCGTGGCACTTGGCATGAAATCCTTTGGAAATAAGGTAGAAAGCTTGCGTTTTTTTTAGTTGGCCCATAAAAGTTATTACATTATATCCAAGATGTCTTTGCTTCCTAAACTGTAAATGTTTTTTTTTATTACTAAATAAAAGTAGATTAAACGGATAACATTTTAAGAGAGAAATGGCTAAAAAGAAAGGTTACTGCTATAGGGTGGGGTGCCACTGTATGAGTCATAAATAGGTTAACTATTTATTCTACCGAACTGAACTGCCTGTGTCCTATCCCACTTGAAAGCTTGGCACACTAAGCAAGTGGTTAGCAGTAGAGATGAACAAAACAGACAATTTCTTTCAGACAGTGGTTCCCGCCAAACCTCCAAAAAACATTTTTCAAATATTTAAAAACTTAAATTCTGTCAAATCCACGAATCTTCACCAGTTCTGAATCAAAACCAGGTTTGTTTAAAATTGAGACTTATCTCTAGTTAGCATTGCCGAGACCTTCTTATGGGACTCGTAGGACAGCAGTGTGGTTTGTGTTGGTTGATGGCAGGTTCATTAACATAATCCACAAAATATATATCGTGAAAGCCAAGATGATAAAAAACAACAGCATTTTTAGTTAGTTTAGCTTTTCCATGCGGTAAACCTCTTAACATTGTGCATTACGATTAAATGACAGATAAAAGTCCATAGTCTCACGTAAAAATAACTTAGTGGAATGTAGTATAAAAGCAGCAAACCTAGAACTTTTTAGTGTCCCCCATAAATTCCAAATTATTTTTCTATTGACACATGTCATGTTATTACGCTAAGATCTAAAAGGAAATAAAGCACCAATCATGAACCCAATCCATACAGTATAGTGTTTACAGGAGTATCCCACAACCGACAATATATTATCAGCCTTCCTTTATGCCTTTCGTGGTTCCGATATCCAAAACAAATGGTGATCCCTGGGTAAAGTTTAGTATTTTTAAGAGCTATCTCACAAAATTCAGTTGTAATTGGCATGACTTCCATTAATCATAATACACAATAACATCCAGGAGCACCTCTGCCATAACATGGTTGTACACAAGGGTTATTCCTAATGCAGGAATGCAAGCTTAAAGGGAATTGCCCTTGTAACCTCCACATTAAAGTCTATTGTGGCTTAACTCCACAATAAGAACTGAGTAAGTCCAATATGAATAGCGCTCAGATGAGTATGTAGTTGGTGCAGCCGCCCCTTGAACCCAGTCTAATAGAAACCACAATTCTCAAATATATACATTATGGTTTGGAGAGGGTGGTTTGGGTGCAGCTCAATCTGGACCCGATGGAGGATCATGAGTAGGCTTGTTACTTTTGTGTGCACAGCATATTTTCTTGAAGATCTGCATGTAAAATACAAATAGAACTTTTTTTTAGATTGTCTGGCAAAGGTCATGTGACTTAAGTGTGTTATGAGCCCAAATCTGCATTTCAACATTTTAGATTGGCTGTGAACAAACATGTGACCACATGCAAGTAATGCTAGAAAGGACAACACTATTGGCTAGTGAACCTGTAATGATCTGGGGTTAAGTTGAAGTTTTTTTTGTTTGTCTCTTTTTCTCTAAAGTGACACGTTCTTTCTTTTCTTTTGGTATGTTGGGTTGCCAAGGCACAAATACAATACATTATAAAGACCTGTCCTGTTACATAAGTCCAATGTCTCTGCCCATATGTAAATATCTTTGTTAATGGTGACCTAATGTCCTATACATTACAGAGGGATGCACAAGCCACATTTACAATGTTTGATGTTGTCCATTATAACATAAACCAATTAAGTATTACAAACACGAGTTTAAAAATACTACTCCAGGGTAGCAATTAGCAGTACAGGTAAACTTTATGTAAGCAGTTTTAAATGCTTCATAAATAAATGCAGCCAAGACACAACACACACCTCCTAACATTGATGATATATGCTCACCAACATTTATTACAAAAATCTAGTTATAAACATTGAGTTGATCGAATAATCTGACAGGCCTGGATTATTCATCATGAATTCATCCAAAAAAAGTCCGCAAAGACTTTTAAAACAGTCCTGACACACTGCGCATGCGCATAGAAACACAGAGTCTGTCCTGACCCATCGAGTACAAGCAGGGGAACCTTCGTTCCCGGCTTCTGAACGTTTTATATAAGAATTGGAAGGTAAGACACAGCTCCTTTAACTCCTGTTCTTCAATAAAATTGAATAGCACAAAGTGGTTTTAACCACTGGATGTCTGTTTTAATATCCACTGTATCCACACATAGCCAAACCCACACACACACACATAATTCCCAACAGGCACATTTTCCTTTTGCTAATATATGGTGTGTTTGTGTGTATATTAGAAAACCACATAACATTTGTCAGAAAGAGGATAAGAAATTCAGATTTAACCTAAATTATCTGAAATACTAGCAATGACCATTTAAGAAATGGACGGGACCTAAAATTAATGTTCTGTAAATCAGCACCCCTGTTCACACTTTAACGCTTTCCTAAATTTGCACATGTGGGAGTTCTGGTGACAGCTTAGGCCACACTTTTATTTCCAATCACACCCCATTATACTTGGCAGCCTGCCCATCCTGCGTCTCGTAGATTTAAAGGGGGTTGATGAGATAACTCGGTCCCAGATCTCCAGCAGCAAAATCTTTTGTATTTATTCTCAGCCGAACCTCATTTTCATAGGCCGTCTCCATAAATGTTAGCTTGCACTTGTTTTAAGCCCTCATCAAATCTTTTATTTTCTTTTTTCATTCAACCAGGCTAATTTTTCAAACACTCTGCTCCCCCTCTAGCTTATCAGGACCAATAATGTTCGAAGATAGATTGCTGTGTCACAAACATGAGAAGCATCTCTTAAGCATTAACTTTCAATCCTGCATTCAGAAAGGCTTCCATTCCATGAAGATAACTTCCAGCATGACCCCACTGTCTGGAAACACTTTAAGTATGCAGTCCTATAACCTCTGCTAACCGTGAGTGTGTAGTGATATTTTCTAACTGGGCCTGATATTAGGTTGTGTACAACATAAATTACACATTCCTGTGTGTAGACCAGAGCTCTACTGATTAAAAGCACTTTAAAGAGTTGGGCTTGCTCTCGTACTTTACTTCTTAGATTACTAAAAATCACTTGTCTATTAAAAATATACCAAGGCATAGTCACACAGCAAACCTTTTAGTCAGTTTGATAAATCAACGCTCCTTCTAACTTTAATACATTAAAATGGAAATTCTTCTAATATAGCACAATTTTTTTTGCTTCATATATCATTGCCTGCATTCCAGGGTTAGTCTACCCCTCAAATTAAAAGTATACGGAAAATCACCCCAAACCCTAAATGTATAAAAATCTAGTAGTCTAGTAGACCAAGTTTCTCAACACGGGTCCCCAAGAGGCTGCTACAAGTTCTGATTACAGTGAAAGGAGTGTAGACATATTTGTTCTATCTGATATATTTTGATGAATTAATAACAGAGAAAGAAAGAAATAACATTCTATAACTATTGCTATTTGGGGGTGATTTCCTGTACACATTTTTTAATTTAGGACTGGACTGCCCATTAAAATGAATTACATATATATCTTACACAGTGCAGTCATGCAAAAGTTTGTCTTGCTCCACACCTAGAAATAAACATCAATTGCTATTAAGCTGTTGCTTTTAATAACAATAATTAGTGTGTTTTTACTATTCATTGATATACATTGTTCTGATAATCAAAGTGCCCAATGGATCAAGCTGATTATGGGGGAGGCAACCTAGGCTGGTTTCCGGGCTTGTGTGGAGATGGGGCCAGGCTCGGTAAAAGGCAACCAGTGTGTGCTTGCCCATCTGCATCCTTCCCCACTCTATCGTTTTGTTGCCAATCCCCCTTTAGGCTTTCCCCCGCATACGCATTCTCTTACTGATATCTTTGCACATTGGAAAGCGCCTAAAAAAAAACAACATGGAGATGCAATTAGTTACTAAGACTTCATAATAATGTCCATATATTGCCGAAATGTTTTATTGACAAAAGCAATTTATGTAAATTAACCACGGGGGAGATCAAAAAGCACGAAAAAGGGGGCAATTTGCCTCAGCCAATCAGATGTTAGCGGTCAAACATAAATAAGATCTGATTGGTTGGGGCAAAATTGCACCATTTTTAACGATAATAACTTTTATTGAACCTCCCTACATATGATTTCTTATAATTATTTACTCAGATTCTTTTTATTTTTGGAATTTTTGGAATTTTCACTTTCATTCAGCACTTTCTATTGCAATAGGATTTTGGCCACTTTGGGTTTTTTTAAATTGAAAGTTGGGTTTACCAAAAAAAAATACAAAAATAAAAATCTACAGTGAGTTATAACTACAGTATTGTGAGTTAAGCACTGAATTTTTAAGAACGCAAATTAAAATAAAGCAACAAAATCTTCTGCATGCGCCATGCTCTATAGAGAAGTCTTCTGGAAAAAGTCCTTTTACTGTCATTGGTCGATCATAATAACTTCAATGACTGCAGGTTAAACTCATTAATTTAAACTCTCCATTGCTACTGGCATCTAGTGGAGTTTCCTAATCTAATTATTTTTGTACAATAGGGAAATATATCATTCTGCTAGGCAGGCTTAAGGATTTAACGTGACCTCTCATGAATATCTTAGTGACAGGTCTCTGTCTGATATCAAATCTGGCAGCTTTGCTGTATCTGTTGAACTAGTGTCATTTATATATGGGATGTGATAACCCTTCTTAAACTGCTCTTCTGGAATGTATAAAGTAAACAGTTGTAGCTGGCTCTGATAATGCAGATAGGACTTCCTTAACAAAACTGGATAAAATATTTACAATGCATTTAGCGGGTAAAGATTTTCAAGCAGACCCATTGAGTCAATGGGAGTTGAAAGTTTTGCCCTAAATGAAGATATAAATTGCAATGGTAACTTACTGTAAATGGCTCAGAGAGTCTGGGAAATGGTCTGGGACACGTATCAATGGCCAAAATCTTTTAAAAATATCCTCAGTCCATTACCAGAAACTTCATGCTCTTCTGTTTTGGGCATTCTGCACAGTATTTTCGAATATTGTTAAATTCCTAGAATTTTCGAATTTACAAAATTAATTAAAATTGTAGAAATTTTCGAAATTTTTAAACATTTCCGAAAATAGTTCCGCAGTTTGGAAAATCTAAAAAAGTCAGAAATCCGATACTGGACCCTGTGAATCCTCTTTCAGATTTGGTTCCATCTCTATTAGTGGGTTCCACTGCTTTCCAGTTTAAATTGAACAATGTGCAAACTTGTGCTTATAGAATATAATGTTGTATATTGTAGAAAGTTGCTAATGCACAGAGACAGATCTCAACTAAAAACATAAGAAATGTGCACAAATAATAAATTGCTTCATGCACTGAATTCCTATCCACAAAATTCATAGTACAAGCCAGTACTAACGTAACAGTTATCGTGATTTGTATACACCTCTATAACCCAGTGGGTACACATGCTACATGTCTTGTAGAATTCATGCACGTTAAGGACACATTTGTTAAACTTACAGGGCAATTTACCAAGAGCCGCTTATCGTTCGGGTAAATCTTGCAAACGAGATTTAATATCGCATTTGAGCATTTGGGTAAATTCCAAAAGGGATTTACTCACAGCGTGATTTTAACGCCGGCTACTAGGCAGTAGTGTACTGTTTAGCAGGGCTTTAAAACCAAATACCTACCCAGCGGCCGATGGGGTAAATCACCCTGTTGGTATCTAACAGAATTGAATCCATAGCAAATTTTAGTTGAATAAACTCTACGGATATTCTGTGGATATCAGGAAAATCATTCAATGGTATTGGAATCCCAAAGAATCCTGATGAACTACCATGCTGAATATATGATATAGTGACAGTGTTATGCTATTATGTCATACTGATGCCTAGGGGTATCCAACCACTACAGTCTACATAAAAAAATCTGCAAGATACTTTGACAGTTTCTCACTTTATACAATCACTGCCTCATGAGTTCTGTTTATAGTTCACTGCACATATTCTCTTGGGTAGAGAGTGTTATGGTTTGAATGAACCAAGTTTCAAATAGATTCTGAGAGTTTCGAAGTTCCAACATGACTACGGATTTGTTTTTTTTTTCTTTAAATATGGTAACCCTCAATCAGAATTTACGGTTTTGGTCACGTGATCAATTTAAGTCCCTCTCATTTCGAACTTTAGATTTGGTAAACACCTCGAATTCAGAATTTAAGGTTTGTTATCCATTGAATACCGTGATTAATTTCGGTAACTCTCAAATTTAGAACATTAGATTTTGGTAACCCTCGAATCTACGATATCGGTAACCCTTGAATCTAGCAGTTCCATTTTGCTAACCCTCAAAATATGCAAAGCTCACAAAAACATCACAATTAAAGAAAAATTAGTTTTGGTTATTGTATGTGCTCCCCAGACCATTTCCCAGTTTCCTGAGCCATTACACTAACTTACTATTGCTATTTACACTTAAATTGATTAGAACTTAAGGGTTTTTTTCTCCTGTTGACTTCTATGGATTTGTTTTCAAACTTTTTTGGAATTTAGAAAAATTTGATAACAGAAAAAAATTTGCGGTTTCAAACTTCTCTAAGGGGCATATTTATAAAAGTTTGGTTAAACTTGTTCGCCTTTTTTAAAGCAGCCTTTTCACCTATTTGGACATTTTGCTATTTATAAAAGCAGTGATAAACCAGTGGCGAAAGTTCAAGCAGTGATAACTAGAGATGTCCAACTTCGAAAAATCGGTCCGCGCGAGGATCCGCGATTTTCGAAAAAATCCGTAATTCGAAAATCCGCGAGCGGACCGTTAGAACTAGTTAAAATGAAATTCGGCAAAATCCGCATTAAAAGTGGCTAATAGCCTTGTGTATGTGAACTTATCACTCAGGGACTGGGAATGTCCTTAGAAACACGTTACAATGCCTACAATACCTAAAAATTACAGTCCGCTAGCGAGGAACAGTATGTTTCGAAAAACGAGGATTTCCGTAAAAACGAGGATCTCCTAAACGGTATTTCCGTAAGTCCGCGAATCTCCGTAAAACGAGGATTTCCGTAAGTCCGCGAATCTCGCGTAAAAACGAGGATTTTCGTAAAAACGAGGATTTCCTAAAAACGAGGATTTTTGTAAAAACGAGGAACCGGAACTCCTGCCATACAAAAAGGCCAGTGCTGCAAGGCAACTATATGCCCTGAACGACCTCCTGCTCAGGGGGGTATGATGATTTCACCCTGGCACCCATCATGTGCGGCGCCGGAGGCGCAGGAATAATGGAGGGTCTACCACCGTCATCCTGCCTGACCGCTTCGGATCCAGACCACTGTCCTACCCTCCAGAACAGTGCGTTCAGACCTCAAGAGGAAGAGGCCAATATATGTACACTACGGCCAGGGACCTGCACTGTTGTGCGCGCCAATGGCCACAAACTCCCTGAACTTGCTGCACTGTCTACCAGGCTGAAAGGTAGCAGCTGCACCGCCAGGCGTTTGGCTAACCGGCAGTGAGACGCTGGGCTTGGGGGTGTCTGGGGGACAGTTTCTGCCTCCGCTCCAACAACTGGGGAAGAGAGACCTGCATTTTAGCTGACGCGTCCAGCAGCAGTGTCAGAGGCCTCTTAACACCGACGTGCTGGGGCCAAAGGCTGCCTCTCCTCCCTAACTTCCACCGCGGAAGCAGCTGTGGGGGCCGGAGGGAGGAAGGAGGAACGGTGGCTACCTGGGCACGAGGTAAGGGAACGTGTGGGTTGCCTGCACGTTCACCTGTCCGCTGCTCCACCGGTCACAGTGGTGCAGAATCATTATCCTCCTCATAGAGGAGGTGCCCAAATGTGATGTGGTCTTCCCACGGCTAAACGTTCAGGCACAACTTGCACACTGCAACTGTGCTGTCACCTGGAGCCAGTGAGAAGAACTCCCACACCGCTGAGCCACCGACACGACTCGGAGCAGAGGTCCAACCTGCTGCTGTGGGGCACTGGCACCAGATTCATTGGTGGCCGACCTCCACGTGCACCACTAGGGCACTGCCTCTGCCCGGCCCTGCCCCCAGTCCTGCCTCTGGGTTCAGGATGTGCTCATGCTCTGAGGACATTCCCTCAGACGACACTATCCTCCTCCTCCTCTACCAGAGGGCACCCATTGACGATGCGGTGGACCTCATCGTCCACCTTCCACCTCCTCAAATTACTGGAGGACTGACCTCACTAACAGCATCAGTCATCTGGAACCTCACCACCTGCATTCGTTCCCTGGCTGCTCACAGACTGCTGCGTAGACATCCGTCAGCCTTCCTTTCCCCATGTGCACTGAGCACTCCTCCGCCTCGGGCGACAGGAAAGATTGTGCACAGTGCACAGCTCCTCCTCAAGCATCTAGCCCCACACATAGTGGCGAAAACATATCCTGAGACTCCTCCTCCGGATCCCCGAAGGTACGGGCCATGTGGGCACGAACTCCTTATAGAGCGGACAGTTCCATGCCCCACAGGTAGGAGCCTCGGTGAGGAGACAGGCACAATATCTACAGTAGCATCTCGGCTGCTCTGTGCCTGTGAGGAGGAGGTGGATGAGGAAGGCTGGGTAATCCACTCTACTACCCGCCTTCCTTGATCAGAAGGAAGCCCTAGCCCGGCTACCCCTAAAAAATATCGGGCACGGTAACCCGGCTGCCCTGCGAAGGGCCAGGTAGCTCCTGGCCAGAGCCTCAGTAGGCTCTCCTCTGCCTCTCCCTCTCCCTCTCCCTCCTACGTGCAGAAGCACCCTGCTCCTGGGTCTCCCTCTTGCCTGCCAGGCATTTCCCTCTCCCAAATATCCCCAAAAAATTACTAGAGTATATTATATATATACACACACACACACCACACACAAACCAAAAAAGACAAAGCAACAAAACAACACAGAGCAAACAAATAAACACAAAGCTTTTTTTTTTTTTTTTTTTTTTTACACTAAAAGCACAAATAGGACACAGACACAAACTACAGCAAACAGCCAATCAGACAGCAAAAGCTGCTGATTGCTGCTAACAGGCAGCACTGTCAGTTACACAAAACACACAGACACTGCACACAGATTACAGAACGACAAACAAAAAAACAGGACCCTAGAAACTCTAAAAGGTCTAACACAAAATTTGGTCCAAAAGGACTTACAGGGGGGTTTAGTCCTTAAAAGGACTTTTGGGTCTCACAAAGTTTATCCTTAAAAGGACTGTTGGTCTCAAGATGTGTGAATACAGGGGTGGGTAACACAAGTGCTAAACACCACACTGAAATCCACACCAGAAAGCTCAAAAAGCTCAAAAAGCGCAAAAATCTCTCTCCAACTCCTACACTGTCAGGTCCCACTAAACACACTCCAACACACTGACAATAATGTCGCCTGTGAAGCAGTCTTTTATACCCGGGGCTGGCATATCATGTTAGCTGCCATTGGCTAATTTGGGTCATGTGGCTTGCTTCTCGTCTTGAAAATAAGCCCAAATTCGATAATTACAAGAATGTCTCGTTTTTCCGAAAATTCGTAATTACGAGAATCCTCGTAATTACGAGGATCTTCGCGGTTTTCCGGGCCCCGGAATTCTCGTAATTACGGATATACTCGTATTTTCGAAAATTTTCGTAAAAAAAAAAAAATCCGCGGTTCGGAAGTCGGAAGGCGGAAAATCCGGAAAATCCGGAATAATCCGCGTTCGCGGACGTGATAAATCCGCGGCGATCCAGGTCGGGGTCGCGAACGGCCATCTCTAGTGATAACCAGTGGCGAAAGGTCATTACCGCTACATTTCGTCGTTTTGCCATACATCCTCTGCATAACCGCTCAGTTATATTTATAAATGGCCAAAAGTGATTTTTGCGTATAGTTCAGCCACTCCATCATTCACCAAGTCTGGCGTTGGCGAAAACGTATAAGTGGCCATTTATTTAGCCTGCCAGTGGGTCCATGGAGGTGTCAGTACATTGTTGAGTGTTTCTCAATACTAATAAGTAAGTACTCAGGGGGGTTTAGGCACTATTTTCCAGCATTTACTCTAATACGATCTGAGATTTTGCTTTTAAAGTTATTATTAATTAAAGATATTTTTTTCAAGGTTCCGATTTATTTATTTTCCAATAAAATCAAATGGGGGGTCTGAGGCATATTTATAAAGGGGCATTTATTATTGCTTTTTTCCACCAGCTTTACCATAATTTTTTAACTTCAACTTCTCCTTTCATCAGGAACTCAGTCTTAAAAAGGCGAATTTTCATCAAAAGTGAAAATTATCTAGCAAAAAGTAGAGATGGACTAGAACTCGAACTCGAACCCAAGTTTCGAGAGAACGAACTATTCGAATTCGAACAAATTCAGACTTCTCGAACTATCCCGGACCCATTTTAAAATTATTTTCAGACTTTTTGATAAATCGAGTGTTGACTGTTCGAATATGCGAGTAGAAATGCCAATTATGCCTTTATTCGAATCCGCGAGCAAAGTGTCCATTAAAACCTACGTGAGCATCAAACTATGAGTAAAATGTCCTATACGTGAGCATCGAATCCGCGAGTAAATGTCCATGGTAACTAGGGCGCGAGCATTGAATCCGCGAGTAAAGTGTCCATTAAAACCTATACGCGAGCATCGAATCTATGAGTAAAATGTCCTATACGTGGCAATCGAATGCGAGTAAATGTCCATGGTAACTAGGCGCGAGCATTGAATCCGCGAGTAAAGTGTCCATTAAAAATCCTATACGCGAGCATCGAATCTATGAGTAAAATGTCCTATACGTGGATCCATCGAATCCTAGAGTAAGTCCATGGAATCTAGGCGTGAGCATTTTTTGGAATTCCGCCCCCAAGTAAAGTGTCCATTAAAACCTATACGCAAGCATCGAATCTATGAGTAAAATGTCCTATACGTGAGCATCGAATCCGAGAGTAAAATGTCCATGGAATCTAGGCGCGAGCATTGAATCCGCAAGTAAAGTGTCCATTAAAACCTATACGTGAGCAGTCGAATCTATGAGTAAAATGTTCCCTATACGTGAGTCATCGAATCCGCGAGTAAATGTCCATGGTAACTAGCTCGAGCATGAATCCGCGAGTAAGTGTCCATTAAAACTATACGCGAGCATCGAATCTAGGAGTAAAATGTCCTATACGTGAGCATCGAATCCGCGAGGTAGTAAAATGTCCCATTAAACTAGGCGCTAGCATTGAATCCGCGAGTAAAGTGTCCATTAAAACCTATACGCGAGCATCGAATCTAGAGTAAAATGTCCATATATAGTGAGCATCGAATCCGCGCGAGTCAAAATGTCCATTGAAACTAGGCTCGAGCATTGAATCCGACGAGTAAAGTGTCCATTAAAACCTATACGCGAGCATCGGAATCTATGAGTAAAATGTCCTATGTACGTGAGCATCGATCCGAGAGTAAAATGTCCATGGAATCTGGCGTGAGCATTGAACCCGCAAGTAAAGTGTCCATTAAACCTATACGCGAGCATCGAATCTATGAGTAAAATGTCCGATACGTGAGCATCGAATCCGCGAGTAAAATGTCCATGGTATCTAGAGCGAGCATGAATCCGCGAGTAAAGTGTCCATTAAACATATACATGAGCATTAAAATCTATGAGTAAAATGTCCTATACGTGAGCATCGAACCGAGAGTAAAATGTCCATGGTAACTAGGCGCAGAGCATGAATCCGCGAGTAAAGTGTCCATTAAACACTATACGCGAGATCGAATCTATGAGTAAATGTCCTATACGTGAGCTCGAATCCGAGAGTAAAATGTCCATGGTATCTAGGTGCCAGCATTGAATCCGCGAGTAAAGTGTCCATTAAAAACCTATACGTGAGCATTGAAATCATGAGTAAAATGTACCTATACGTGAGACATCGAATACCGCGAGTAAAATGTCCATGAGTAACTAGGCTCGAGCATGAATCCGCGATAAGTGGTCCATTAAAACCTACACGAGCATCGAATCTATGAGTAAAATGTCCTTCGTGAGCATCGAATCCGCAAGTAAAATGCCATGGTATCTAGGCGGAACATCGAATCGTGAGTAAAGTGTCCATTAAAGCCTATAACGCGAGCACGATCTGCGAGTAAAATGTACATGATACGATATAGGTAATACTCCCTGGTGGTTTTTCAAGTAGTCTTAAATTGGTTAATACACACTGAACACTGATCTTTGTTAAAAATGTGGTTTTTTTTTTTCCAGCCAAAGATTTAAATACTAATAAAACTCAAAAGGCAAATTCTATCTAAATTTATTTAAAGGACATAGTGTGACTACACTAATCCTCAAATCCTCAATATTCCTCCTGGACGCATAGTACCCAGGTGAGTATCTAAATCCTCACCCTGGGTACGTTCCTACTCCTGCACTACTTACTGCAAATCTTGCTTTGGTATTCGCTCCATTAATTTCACTCTATCTCCTGCTTAAGTGACAAGATGCGATTGCAGCAATATGAGATACGCTCTGCAATTGGCTTGCCTCCAGTTCGACAGTCACTGACAGAAAGAGAGGTTGAAACAAGAGCGGATCACCAAACAGATTGTGGTCAGTAAGTCGTGCAGGATTAGGGAAGGAAAGTACCCAGGGTGTAGGGTACTTTTATGTACTCATTTTAGTACTCCATCCCTGGTACTCTGGCCGCCAGTGGATCGGGAAAAAGGGGAGTAGCATTGTCCCCTTTAATAGGAACATGGTAAATAGGTAAACCTCAAAAGGGCGATTTTCTTCTTCTTTTTCCATTTTCTTCACTGGATACATTATAGTACATTGCTTATTTTCAGCAAACTGCAGCAATACCAAACCATTCATTAATATGGGAACATCCATAAGCTGTTAAGGAATTCATTTAATGGACCATCCCCGTAAATAATGAATGTTTGGCAAATTCTGGTAAACTGCAAAAAATTGCACCAAAAAGAGAAAAGGGTCCAAAAAGGCGAAAATCCCCCTATTTATAAATTGCCTTTAAATCAAAGTGACAAAACTTCTCTGAAATTACACTAAGAAGAGCAATCTCTCTTTTCGCATGTACCACACTTACGCACTGAATAAGGCGAAAACGATCGCCACACAGCCTCAGCGATACTTTTCCCAAAGGTGAAAGCAAAAACGAGCGTTTTTTATAAATAATGTGAAATATCGCTTTTGTCATTGCGATGTCCTGCGATATATAAATATGGCCCGAGAAGTCTTGTGCAGTTTTGTGACTATTTTAAAGCTGGGGTGAAGGACCTCACCAGAAGAGGAAGAAAAGTTAAGAATACAAATCTCATTTTAAAGCCAAATACATGAATTAAAGCTGCTCTTTCCTATGAGTGGAGTTGCATATAAACTGAAAAGCATTCCAAATACATTCGTGAGATATAGTGCCTTAACCTGTAGCACGTGTAGCAGGTCTGACAATTCTTTATATTATTTTATTTAATATTTACTATGAGGGATTTATGCAGCAAATTGTGAGATTTGTTCGCCTATAAATAATAGTTCAATTACATATTTGGTCAGAATTACTAATGATAAGTATTTAGGTCATTCTATAGAAGCAAAATTAGCATATCATGAATTCAAGGCTGGACTTACTACAACACAGGTATCATGAGATGAGCTATCTTTGTCTCTTCCACTCTTTCCCATAAGCACGGTAAGTTTGGCGCCCAACCACTTCAATTCACCCCTACCCACCCATCCTCCTCCCCATTTTGCCCCTTTCTCTGTCCCCTAACAACTTTTCCTACATTGGGTCCTGCAATAGGGCATTCCGGCTTACAGTTAACGATCAGCACAGTGGCATTGTTTTATTATTTAGTTTATCTTCTGAGAAAGATTGTTAAGTAGTATTTGTTTTTAAATGCAGATGCTCATTTTTTAGAAATAATGTCTATTAGCTGTGTCAGTTTTAAGTTATAAATGAGTGTCATATGCTTTCTTCCGCTAAATAGTTATGCCCTAGATGCGGCAGGTAGCTGCAAAACATTAGGGGGAACCTTGACAGTTTAAGAAGTTGTTGATGGAATTGGCCCATATTAGCCAAGGATTAGGTGGGAGGAGAAAGTTACAAAGATGGGGGTTTTGAGTTGTTAAAAAGATAAGTAGGGTGGTGAGGTAGTGGATGGATCTAAAGTTAAGGGACGGGTTTTGAAGGTTATTCTGTCTTTGGTTGGGAAACCACCTTTGGCCCAAGTAGTTGATCTTTAGGTTTCCTCTTTGGAGAGAGTGAAAATATTTGACTGCCGGGTTCAAGGTAGACTGGATAGGGAGAGATGACAAGACTGGGAAGTTTAATTATGTACAGTAGTCGCAGGTGTTAAGTGTACAATAAAGCATGCCTGAATATTCTAAGTAGAGACTGAGAGAGAATAGTGTGCATTTTTGCAGATGCTGCAAGGATATACATCATAGTGTGTAGATGTGATGGTAGAAAGGCAAGTTACTCCTACTTTCCATACAAATAGAAGAACTTGAAGCAGGGCCCAGATTGTGTGTAGGAAAATGAATTTTTTTGTTTTAGATAAATTGATTTAGGAGATGGCGACTGCACCATCTAGGTATGACTGATAAACCCCAACACCCGTGGCTGTCTCCCCCGTGTGCTACAGGTACTGTTTTGGGAATTTTTCAATAAATTTAACCCTTTATACATAACATCGGCAGTGCGCGCCTGTCCACATTTTCTGTTTTGGTAACGCCCACTCCCTACCTACCTGCTGATGGACTGCTCGGTCCGTCCCCGAAGGGAAACTATTGACTTTATAACAACTAAAAGCTAGGTAACACACTAGCGCTTTTTTCCTCCTGACTGACCGTTCGAAGTACTTTCGAACGGTCGGCCAGAGGAAGGACTGTCCGGTCGCCGGCCAAATCAGCCGCGTCCGATCGTCACCCACCAGCGACCGTCGTGCGGTCCATAAGGACCGCACGATCGGACTAGGTTTCCACCCTGTCCGATCGTCCTTTCGTCCGATTCGGACGACGGTCGATCGACATGGGGCACATCGGATCGATAAATTCGGTCCGATCGACCGCTACACTGACTATCGGTCGATCGTCACCAAAATAATCTAATCGTTTGTACCCACTAAAGGTGTGTAACACCCTAGCGATTTTCCTCCGACCCGACCGTTCGATACTTTCGACGTTCCGGCCATGAGGAAGGACTTGTCGGATCCGCGGCAAAAGCCAGCCGCGTCCGATAGTCAACCCAGCGAACCGAATCGTGCGGTCCATAGAGTGACCGCACTATTGGCACTAGTTTTTCCACCTCCTTGTCCGATCGTCTTTCGTCCGATTCGGACGACCGTTTCGGTGCGGTACATGGTCACATTCGGATTCGATCATTCGGGCCGATCGAACCGATACACTGACTATCGGTCCGCTCGACCGAATAGCTCATCTGTGTTACCCACTTTACAGATACTGTACTTTTTTCTGCGTTTACCCAGAAACAAATGACTTCCAGAAATGAAAGACCCTAAAGGTCACTTTTTTATAACATATCTATAATGGTCCCTATAATCACGGTGCAATATATACCGACTTTAGTACTCTAGTACAAAAAAAAGCAATAAAACATGCGCCCTCATGGGAAGTTTTTTTCAATGAGACCACAAATGATAGCGTGGCAAACTATGTGATTGTTTTGTTTTTAGAAAGATCATCATAACCATAATGTGGGTACCCTGGGCTAAATTAAGATCTTTACTACAACAAAATATAGAAAACAATCTACAGCATTTTCAGACAAAGTGACAGGCTTCTTAAAACTTTTTATTAATGCCACAAAACCCAAGACCTAACGATGCCCCTACTGGAACAAAGACATACTGTAAAACTATCGGGGGTTGTGTTGGGTTACACTATGTGTGCTCAATTATACATGGTCTCTTTTCTGGGCTATGTTTTGATTGATTCACTCAATTGAAATTCCTGTACATGAATTCATAATCTTGACATATTCTTTTTAGATTTCGCATTTTTTCATTTAGCTAAATTTTCCCCCACTTTCTATATAAGGTTTTCCTATTTAATGACTTGTTTTTAAATGGACAGTAAACTTTATTGAAAGTTTATTAAGTTACATTTGAATAACAGGGAGGTGGAAGCTAGAACAAAAGTATCGTGCCGCCGGCACTCTCTAACGGCTCCTTTTTCCTGAGACCCACTTTAAAATTTAGTTTGCATGAGTTTATTAAACAACGAGAAAAAATTACATCAAGGTAATATTAAGACCACTACAAGATATAAGGTGTAATACCTTACCTACTTCCTTGTTCCTGATGTGTTTATAGTCCAAAGGGTCTCCGGCATCGTGGGGATGAGGAGATAGGAGAATGTGTTTTGTGCTCTGATTAGATACATCTCTCCCCAAAGTGTTCCTTTAGACCACCTATATACAGATAAAAAGATTTCCTAAATTTCAAAGGGTTTTTGGTAATATTTTCTATTCATCACATAAAATTAAATGCAAGATTTAAGTTTTTCTAATTTCTAGATAAAATATTGACCAGTGGTAGCACTTTTGCGTTTTTTTTACTTTTTCCTTTCTTGCAATTGAACAGTAACGCTACAGGTCTCGTAATCTAAAGTAAACAGGTTTCTGTTCCCCTCGTCTTCTGTGTTAATTCTAATGTAATTAATATAGTGTTTTGAGTTTGAATAATAGGCATACATTTTATCTAGTCCAACCTACTCAGTAATACCCACTTTCCTGCTAACAGTTGTTCTAGAGGAAAGGGGTAAAAAGTACGAAGGGGAAACATTCCCTTTTCTGACTCAAAGTGGCAATCGAGATATCGTTAATCACTCAAAGTTACCGTATCAACACATACCATTCTTACTGTGGCTATTATTTATCTTTCCTTGTCTGTTAATCGACTGCGTTCTATTTTTTTTTTGCTAAATAATTTGGGTTTCCAAATTTTGTGAAATCTCCCCATTACGAAAAACATTATACCGGCAATCCCAAAATTTGAAACCACCAAGAGCTTCTCTTTTCAGCCCGCCCCCCCCAACACACACTGAAAGGTACCTTTAATGTTTATCACCTACAAGCTCTTAGTCCCCATCCATACTCCTTTCAGGATGATCAACTAGCCCCTTGTTAATATGTTTCCACTTCTCTCTGAGAGTTGTGCAATATGCTCAGAGATGTGATTAAAGTATATACAGACATGTCTACTGTTAAAAGGCAATTGCAATGTAAAATGCCACAATTCTTTGCTGCTCATCAAGAGGAATTTGCTGCACATTGACTAAACTTGCAACCCAGAAATCTTATCTCCACAATCCAAAGAAAAAGCACGTTTTAGGTCATACAAAAAAAGTTACAAGAAATTCAATAAAGTTCTTACTTATCGTTAAAATGGTGCTAATTTTTTGCCCCCAGCCACAACCTCAAATCTTTTTAACGTATGAACACTAACATCTGCTTGGTTGGTCAATATTATCACCATTTTAACGATAGAACTTTGATTGAATCTCCCTGTTATTATTTTAAAACATTTCTTTTTTTTAAAAAAAGGTGCCAGAAACGAATTTTTCCACCATTTTGTTGATGCTTAACCCCAAACCCCTAGCGCTGCAATGCAATAATAATTCATAGATATGTAGCGAGTGGAGGAATACCTTTTCTCAGATAATCTTATGTTATGAAAGCTTTTTTGGAAAATGTTTTCTGTTTGTATTACAGAAAAATGAAAATTTAAATGTCATGGGGTTTATTTTTATAAGTTTTAGTTCCTCTCTCCTTTGGGTTAAAGTTTGTTTGTTCTTCATCTCACTCAACAAAACGGTATCCCCACACACTTATCATTACAAACACACCAGCCCCTGTAAACCAATATATGACAAAATAAAATGGAACTGATGATTTTTTCAAGTTGGGCGATTGGGGGTATTTATATCTCCAGCAATATTTCTATTACAAGAGTCACTCATTTTTAATGAGTTTGGGATTAAGCAAGCCATGTCATTTTATTATTCCGTTCCTGCGAGTATATCCAAGATAACAGGGTCATGACGTTGTAGTAAATGAAAGATAATGCTGTCTTCTCCCATGACTCTTGTGATAAACACCAACTTTAATTATCTATTGTGGGGTTTAATGGCTTAGAAGTAAGGAAATTGCACAATCTCCAAAATTACGACGAAAAGACTATTTTCATACGGATGCAGATAATAAAAAGAAACCACATCACCTGTTTTTTGGGTGGTGAATCCAGACTTATTCCTTAATTCCAATATCATTGAAGATGATGATAACATTGAACAATGTTGTATTGTATGGAATCTTCCTTTGGTTCATGCTGTGTTAGGTTAACTATCCTTACGAGAACCTATTGACCGTGTTGTTTCCCAATGCATCATTCCTTCCTCATCATCGAAATTCTATTCCTTCACATATAAGGTTTGGCAAAAACTGCTGCTGGGATTAAATTCTTATTCTTAAATATTGCTTTATTTTCATATATCCTTTATTAATGTAATTTAAAATCTCGAATTCTAAATATCTGAAGTCCTCCATTTCTTCCATCTCCTCTGAGCTTAAAAGGGGAAGTTTCAATGCATACATATACTTTTTAAGAAAAAAGAGCATATTTTTCCATCCTAGTGACTTAAGCTTTCCATTCAGCATTATGTCTGTGTAAGAATAAATGCTTTTAAAATCCTGACTTCCCTGTTTGCAGGACCCCTATAGAGACCGTTTATGGTCTTTTGCCCTTGCCCGAGCACCTGGGTTGAATTCTGTTGCTAGTAGGGATCTGAGCATGTTTTGCCCATCACAGCCAATTAGTACAAATTAAAACTGTTAGGAACATTCCAAGGTAGGGTGCTTCTGGAAGAAGAAGTAAAGTTACAGAACCTGAAATTCAGCTCACAAATGTTTACAGGCAGGGAAAGCAAGGGGTCTACATTCCACTGATTTTCAAAATGGAAGAAATTGTAGAATACTATGTAGTGTATATAAAGTAGTGTAATATAAATAGAATTTTAAAAATAATATTTTTCCACTGAACTTTCTCTGAATTTGTTTTTATAATCCACAGCCATTTTTTAAAAAAGTCCTTAAGTTTTTCAAGACCAGCACATGGAATTGTCATCTTTCATCTTAATATTTATCCAAATCAGCAGTTCTGGAGTGAACAAAACAAGTTACCACACCACCCCAATGCTTTGATATTTTGTATTTTGTAACAAAATGTAATTATCATGGGTTATTTGACGAAGTTTCGTTGCCCTACAAGCATTACAACTTCTCTAATGTCCTACTATAATTCCCTGGCCCCCATTGGTGTTTGCAAGTGGAACACATAAGATGTTTTTGTTTTTTTAAACTACTAGTTAGGATGAACTTAGGAAACTTTATAGGCTGCTTTAGCATTACTTTCTCTTTCTTTTATATAGAAACCTTATATTATATTTGTTTTTTTTTCCCTCTAAACTTTCTTATACAAAATAAACCCTCCACGACCAGCAGTAAGCACAACAATGGTCTGACAACTACTACAGGTATGATCTTTCATCGACCACATTGGCTCAATAGTAAAATGGCTTAGCAGGTAAAAAGCTTTAATGGAAAAACATACAAAAAAACACAATACATATGTTTCTAATAATATAACTTAGAAACAATCTATTGTGCTTCTTTTACCCTAAATGATTTTATTAACAAACTATTTGCCATTTTAGTAGGTTTTAACCTAGCCCTTACTCCATTTCATAGTGTGGCCTAGCCCTTACTTATTCCATAGTGTGGCCTAGCCCTTACTCCATTCCATAGTGTGGCCTAGCCCTTACTCCATTCCATAGACCTTACTCCATTCCATAGTGTGGCCTAGCCCTTACTCCATTCCATAGAGTGGCCTAGCTCTTACTCCATTCCATAGTGTGGCCTAGCCCTTACTCCATTCCATAGTGTGGCCTAGCCCTTACTCCATTCCATAGTGTGGCCTAGCCCTTACTCCATTCCATAGTGTGGCTTAGCCCTTACTCCATTCCATAATATGGCCTAGCCCTTACTCTATTCCATAGTGTTGCTTAGCCCTTACTCCATTCCATATAGTGGCCTAGCTCTTACTCCATTTCATAGTGTGGCCTAGTTCTTATTCCATTCCATAGAATGGCCTAGCTCTTACACCATTCCATAGTGTGGCCTAGCCCTTACTCCATTTTATAGTGTGGCTTAGCTCTTACTCCATTTCATAGTGTGGCCTAGCCCTTACTCCATTCCATAGAGTGGCCTAGCTCTTACTCCATTTCATAGTGTGGCCTAGCCCTTACTCCATTCCATAGTGTGGCCTAGCCCTTACTCCATTCCATAGGAAGACCAAGGGAAAAGACATTGCAAATTAGGAATCTGAACTGAGGGGTTAAACACAGACGGGGGGAAACTAGAAGCTGTCTCCCGAGCAGAAGAAAGCAGCCTGGACAAACCGCCAGTTATGGCAGGCAGAGTGTAGCCTCAATGCTGACATACACTTTCTTTGAATGCAACAGGTCACTGTCATATAGGAGGATAACTGTTTTAGTGTATAGAATAAAACCATAGCTTATAAGGGCATGTCCCACAAATCTTTCTCAAGTCATCAGCTCCCTTGTTTCAAATCCTGACTCATTTTGTTACTAACCTTTAAAGGGTCCAGGTCCAACACCACTTTTTATATGATTCTTTATATAATCAGCAGCCACGACCCCAAAAACGAAACCTACACCCCCATTTCCTTTTTTTCTCTCAAAAAATCATTTTTCTTGTTGCCTGATATGTAAAATGAGAATATTATCAGGCGTCTGCAACTTTCTCCCTTTTCCTCTCGCACTTCCTCCACTTTTAGATGACCCCACAGCTGCAGCTTTAGAAAAAAAAAAAAAAAATTCTTGCCTGTGTTTGTGTGTGGTTCTCTCTCTCTCTCTCCTCTCTATCTTCGTTGCTTCTGGCTTGTGCAGGCTGTTATCCTGGATTTCTTTCAGTACAATAACTTTACACGCTGGTAGATTGGTTTGAAGGACAATCCCAGTAGGGGAGGTTCGACGACATTACTGATGCACTTCCGTCTGTTTCCACGCTGGATGCTACACCAACATGCTAACATGAGATCCTACCATGAAAAGAACAGAGACCAAGAGGTTACTGTATACTGTCTCTGTTCCTCGCACATGTTATTGCGTCCTGTTGCAGGTTAAGCCAGCTAACAAAGGTCTGTAACTTTTGAACCCACTGTGACCGCTTTACATGCTGTAAAGTTTGTTTTGGAGGCACCTTATTTGGGCCAACAATAATATAAAAAGGTTAGTTTGGAGTGTGGACTTGCCCTTAATATTGCTCCCGCGAGTTGTATCTTACAATGCTTCGGGATCCTGCGCTGCGGTCTCTGCTTTCTGTTTTCCATTCGGTATAAGCAGTCATTGACTGCCATTCCCCGGAGCAGTCTCCCACTGCGACTGCTCGGGAGCAAAAAAAGAACACAGCAGCCGCATGATGGGAGAGGGAGGTGGGAGACCGAAGCGCGGCGGGGGATATGGATCTTGCCGGAGCTTGTACGGTATGAAATCGCTGCTGGGACAGAATTAAAGGTTAGTTAATTAAAATGATTTGTCTCGGTTTTGGAGCACTTTTTGCACAAGCTACTGATTTTTGCCAAAAAGGGAGTGGACAGTTACCTCTTTAATATATTACTCCCAATCATGATGTGCTATTTGCAATTAACAGCTGCAGCTAAATAAATCACAAGTTTCATAAACTTAATTATGTACTTTTTTGTTCTTATAGGTTTGAAGGGTGGTGTAACAAAGGAATCTTGTTTTTGTGTGTAAGCCAGCAAAGACATAGGGACTGAAGGTGCCAAATACCAAAGATCACGGTGTTCAAAGGCGGGCAAAAAGAGCGGGTTAGGAGAGTATGTTTAGAGTTATTTATGTGCTATAAACGTAGAGTTAAACAGTATATAAACTGAGAAAAAGGTGACTTTGCCTACATTGTAATCTTAAATGAATGATGAAGTAGCCACTTACAAGGATAATAAAAGAAGTAAGAATAACTTAATAATAGTAGTATCCCTTTAAACTCTCTCGCAAATGCAACCAGCGAACTACAAGCTCAACTGTGTCGTTCCCATCGGGGTCCGCCGTTCCTCGGATTTCCTCCGTGTGGCCCGTGTGATTGATCACAACATACCAGTTCAGTCCACGTGGATGTCAAAGCCACCTATGATCTAGGTGCTGGTGGTTGTACAATATGAGTGCAGGGATGTCACTCAAATGAGATAACTTGTTTTTTTATGTGACAAAGCAGTTCCCCTTCTCAGGGTGAAAGTCTGTGGGAACGCAGTTATAGATATATATCAAACACTGAAAATATGGGGGGGGGGTTAACACCAAATATAAGATCACCAAATAAATAACAAATTACACAAGCGTAATGTAGGATTTTTGATTCGGTTTCTTTCTATAACTTTTTCAAGTAAGTAGCACTTACTATGAGGTATGTGTGTGTTTTCTCTGCGTTCCTTTAACTCTAGTAACTTGTTTTGCTGAGGCTAAAGTATCCTCCCCACAATTCTTAACAACACACCCCCTTTATAAGGCCGACTTTCATTGAGGGCATTCATACTCAGTTAATTTCTAGAGCTAGCACTAGGAGAAGGCATTTCCCAGTATGCAATTCACACAAGTGCCACTAATGGGCAATTTAATTTTTTTCCTGGTTTTAATATCCTATATAAAAGGGCATGTCCACCCAAAAAACTAACTTTTAATATAGATGTTGCTTTCGTCGGCTTGCCCACCCCAACCGACCGCATGTTTATACTAAAAAATTTTTTCTGATCGTTATCCTTACAATACCTTCGCTCCCGGCAGCTGTCTCCTCTCCCCTCTCTGCTAACCGGAACCAGGGTCTGTGAAGAATGGATGCCGTCAGGCATGGGATTGCGCAAGGGCTGTAATATAGTATAAATCAGAAACTTATTTATCCTGTTCTCCTTAGTGAAAGATCACTGCCTCAACTTAATCAACTATTTAAGAAAGGAGATGGTTGGTTCCTACTAGGTCCTACCTGTATGAAAAGGACCAGTGACATACAGGATCTTCAAGGCCCGTTTAGAAAATGGGACAGAAACCAAAATGCGTGCGTTGTTATCTCGCTGCAGCTTTTCAGTGCATTTTGAGACGGACAAACATGCGGTGAGGTCAGTGCATTTTTAAAACACCACTGGAAATGTAATGGAATACAGCGTCAGCACTAGTGAACCGATATTTTGATATCCTATGGGGCTGATATAGTTGTGAACAGCCCTAAAGCTATTAGAAAGATACCCTCAAAAGCCCACCATTGTTAAGTCATACCTTTCTCGAGATGCTCCCATGCTGAGATATAGCTGTTCACCATAGCCAACCTCGTTTCTCTCCACTTCCAGGTAATGACTGTCAGTCATGGCCCATGACTCACAGCCAATGGCTGACAGCCCATTGATATTAGTGGTTCTGAGCAGGCTCTCGCTCCTGAGCGCAAGGCGTCATAACATTCTCGCAACAGGAGCAATAAAAGGAGACTTCCAGTGAGAGGCTATGCTTGTGATAGTAGACTATATCTCAGCGTGGGAGCATCTGAGAAAGGTAAGATCATAACGAAGGTGCGCTTTAGTATTTTGGGGCTTTGAATGACCTTTTTATGTTCCCCTGTGGGGAACATCTTATTGATTATTCCACCCATTGAAGTTATGGAAATTTTCAAACCTTTTTATTTTCTGTGTCATTTATTGGACCCTTTATGAATGGTCCCACATATCTAGCACACAAAGCCAATTGCATTTGGAAAGAAGTAAAGTTAAACGTCCATGGATACAATAAGTTACTGAATATAAAATAAAAGATAGTATCACATATTTTAATTCCCTCTAAAAAAAAAACGGCTGCCCCGGACGAAAGAAGAACGACGAGCGCATGCTGATCAGAAATAGAAAATCTGTCAGGCAGCAGACACCTTGATAGCCAAACTGTCCTGCGTTTTGGCAGCGAGGGATCTGCAGATTAAGCGATGTTCCATCAGACGGTCAACCTGCTGTTACAAGCCAGTAGACACAACTGAAGTGATAGAGATAACACTGACTGTCTCAATTCCGTAGCCAAACTGCAGACTTTATGCAAAACTGCAAGAGCTTTTATTCCTTTCTTACTATACAACAACTGGATTGATTTAACACAACAGGTAAGATTAGTTGTATGCAATACATGTAATTTTTTTTTCTTAAGCTTCTAAACCATAAAACCCTTTGAATTCCCATTGGTAGCAAAGTTATTTTGAACCATCTGCCTCTCACTAGAACTATCCTAATGAGGTTCCTGGTTTTGACTGGAGCTTTGCAATCTACTTTACATCCAGCAGAGGGAGTCATTTATATTGTTAGTGTGTAGTTTTGTATTACAAAAGCCAGTGTTTTCACTGATCTGAACCTGCGACAGAAATTAGGGTTCTGCAATATTATTTTACAGATAGATTTTTAAAGTTTCATTGGTATGGCCACATTAATAAAACTCAGGTGTATATAGTAGTATGCCAAACCCTTATAGGAAATAAAGTATTTACATGTTGTGTTCTGTCAAATATCTATTGGGCTATGTGAATGTCAGAGCAAATGAAGGTGATGAAAATTACATTTTGAACACTCTTTCAACTCATTTACTGACAGCTTACCTACTATCACAGAGTTAGCATGGTTTATTCCGAATATCAGGACTTGCGGTTTTGCAATAGACCCCCCCACACATTTTTTCCCCTAAAATTGAAGTTTGGCCATAAATAGATTCCCCGCCCCCACACACCTCCCCCAACCCCACCCCAACTGCGTGGGATATATCTTAAAAAAACAACATCTTTACCTTCTTACAACCCTTCTTTCTGACGGCCATTCTGTTCCGGCACTCTGGCATTGCAAGAGGGGCACGGACAGCAGCGATGTTGTCTGTGATTGGCTGAGAGGCAGCAATCCAAGACCGACGACTGCCGCCAATAGAGACCCGCGGTGAACGAAGGTCTGTAAGTAGGTTCGTGGGTGGTTTGTTTTTCAAAGTAATGTTGGTGGTATAGGGTGGGCAGGCAGGGAGATCAATCATATGGCCAAAGGATTACAAACTAGGTGCAATGGCTGCAGAGGATGGATCTGGATGGTGAGAAGGAGTGGGGGGGGGGGATGGGTCCTATGCACATGTCACCATCCCTCCTGGAAGCAAGATGAAGGAAGAGCGTTTGACAGGGAGACAGACCCTACTCTTACTTTTCCTGGACTTTGGGCTGCACTGCAGGGGAAATATAGGAGCAGAGAGTAAGGTAAGGATGTTTTTAAACAAACAGTGGGGGCCATATGAAGGGTTAAAGTTTGTTTTGGGGGTACATGCCCTTTCATATATACAGCTTCGCATTTTTGCAGATTTTTAATGCCAGCTTGTATGCTGGAGTCTTGCAGAGCTGTATCACAAAATATTGAATTTCGCAGAGCAAAGTAAATGGTCCCGTTACCTTTAGTGCTCTGCTGTAAAATGTACTGTTACAGGTAATACAACAAATGTGATGTGGACCCACAGAAGCCACACCATATATTACAAGCTACCTTTACAGACCGCACCCTTGTGTCCTTTAATTTAACATTGCAATTTTGGACAGTGATGATTTAAAGTATGATTTTCTTAAATTCTACGAAGAAGTTTAGTGAAATATTGTGCTGAATAGTGACACACCAGCATGGGGGTGGTCCAGTTAGAGGTAGACATTTGATAATCATTTTTTTTTTTAATATAATTCTATGTGGATTTTTAGAAATTATTGACAACACTGAGACGTAAGGGGGCAAACCATGTGGTAATTTTTGTTTGCCACATATATTGGCACTCACCGTATGTAGTCAGCAGATGTGCCTCCATTAGTATAAGCGTAACTTTGGTTCCTTACTTATGGGATTGTATTCATTTGCATGGGAAGCTGGGGGAGTTACAGGGACACGTTTTCACACTGCCAGCCTATAGCCTTTATAAATTACACATTATAGTATCTCTGACCAGACAATGAAAGTTAACAGTTGGGCTTTAAATGAAGCTTCCAATATGTGTTCAGTACAATTTTAATGCTGATATTTGCATAAGACAAGTTTTGCAAAACATACAATTAGAATCAATAAGAGCTTTTGTAAGTTTTTGGCTATTGTGTTTGTTAAATGCTATGTTACATCTGCAGTATTTTTTAATTTTTAAATGTTTTCTTCTGGTAGTGCTTCGAGCCCTTTCTCAGATACTAAAACACCTATGAATGATCCAGGCAGATTGCTCCCTCGCCTATTGTCATTGGGGAAGAATTCTCCCAGCAAACCATCATTTGTGGTAAGTTCAAGGCCATTGAATATCTCCAATTAAACTTTGGCAAACATAAGTTCTGCTTTTTAAGTGACTGTAGTAATACAATCTAATGCATCAGGGCACGTGCAAACAGTTTTTTAAAAGCGCAAATTAAACTCATGTAGTGTTTGGTCTCTACTAGTTGCTCTTCTTGTCCTTTACTTCAAGTTTATACATTAACCATTTGTTTATCCTTCTTACTCTCCCTCCACTTTTCGAGATATAGCGACAGTGCGTACGGACTGGAGCAACTTATAATCTATAGAACATACTGGTTCCAACCACAGATGGACAGTTAGTTGGACAGTGAAAATTGAGAGAATATGACATGGTTCACCTAATCCTCTCATCCATCTATTTTTCCATTAAATGGAATCCTTGGTGTAGTTCCACCACTTTTCAATAAAACCTAAAAAGACATGCCTTTTTTTGCCATCCTTTTTCGGCTTTAAAGATAAACTTTATGCATTAAAAACTGTACAACACCCGCTCAGAATGTACTTCAGACATTGGAGACATTTCAGGACTTATTTAAAGAGTAGCTGCGGTTTCCAAAACAAGACCTTTCAACAGGGCCTAGCTTCCCTGGCTTTTTTTAGGGTTGTTAACATAGCACTTCCTGTTGTCTTTCCGCTAACACACTGACGTCCTGTACACACACGTGGGCCCCACCCCCTGTGCTGTATAGAGGCCCAACACACCCACCCCCCCCCCCCCCCCTCACAAAAAACATCCCATTCTTTTCTGAAAAACAGACCTGCAACCTATTTGTTCTTTCCCTATTTGGGGTGGAGGGGGGTTCGATCTTGTGTGCTAGCATTAAAGATTATTTAGAGTTTGGCGGTTGGGCTTATGATGCTCTGTTCCCCGCACTGGCATGGCACAAGGACTGACGACTTGAGACAGAGAGATGGATCGCTATGTGATTTGTCACAGACTTGCAAGAAAGCCGGCCCTTTATAGCTTCTAATTTTGATAAACTGCAGCTAGAAGCTATCCTGGGTAATTTTGAAAGTTAGGAGTGTGCTCGTTTAATCAAGTTATATAAAGGGAGGGAGGAGCAACAGTATGTCCATAGACTAGGTATAACGAAAAACGCTTCCCATACTAGGATCAGGGTCTTGTAGGGGGTAAATTACAAAGCCCCACTAAAAGATCAGAACAAAGATCCCCTATGTTAGCTCCACCGTTATGTACACCCAAAGGGACTTAAAAGCAAGCTAAACTAGCATAATGGAGCACACTTCTTTATTAAAACAGACCTTTACAAAAAACACACATACATATAAAGGGCAGAAGTCAATAAAACACTTCCTCTAGTTTGAGCAATATTTCCCTGTCCCACCCCTGCCAGTCATATACCAGGATGGTCAGGTCCCGGCTGTCCGATGTGAGCAGGAATGCTGAATATAAAAGTTCTGCCCCCTCCTCTGGCAAATCCTCTTTTCAGCGTTCTGTCAAAGTGAGCAGGTTGCAATGTCTTACCTCACTTTGCCAGGCACCAGGAGTTTCCCTCACTCTCTGACCTGATGCTCCCCCGCGAGTGCACCTCTGAGTGCCAAGGGGAGGAACCTTCATGACCAAGGTTAGTGCTGGTATCGCCCTTCGGGCCGCAGTTAGACTAGCCGGGCGTGCATACGGAAGTCAGTGTCTTCACGCACACGACCGCGAACTGATGTCACGCAAGCGTGACTTCCGTCCAGGGCTTTTGGGAGTTGTAGACAGCAGGTGGGGGCTTGTGTGTTTGGCCGACTTAGCTACCAGTATTCTGTGCAGATGTAGCGGTTTCGGCTGTGCAGTAGCTAAACTTGTGGCAACTTGATAATGAAGTCTAACCTTCTGCTATCCAATTTTTATGTTTTTTTATGTTTTGTTTTTAGTGCCACTGCCTTACCATCTAACTTTCTTTTTAATATGGATTCTGAAGGTGTGAGCAGAGGTCCACAACCCTAAGGTGCTAGGTAAGCTTAGGTAAGTATTAGGCCTTTTAAAAGAGGCTGAGCTTGGGTATGTAGCTAATGTTATTTAGCCCCTTTGTATTTCTTTAGTGTCTCAACCTCTGATCAGCAGTCCAAGGTGGAGGACAAAACTTTTATAAAGTGGATTAAACTGCACCAGGTTCTGACTGTTACCCCAGATGGATCCTTTATGGAATATGTTCAAAAAAAAGCGATAGCTAAAGGGAGTGCAGGAAGCTTCAACTTCTAAGAAAAGCTGTAAGAAGACGAGATAAAGATTTCAGACTCGAAGTTTGATTTTGACACTCCTCTGTATTCTGAGAATCTTCAGCTATCCTTTCTGATCAGGATGTGGAGGAAGATTCTGAAATAGATAACTGCTTTTGATCTAAGTATTAATGAGATCTACGCTGTCCCTGAGCGTAAAAGAAGAAGATGGCGACCTTCACTATTCTATGCAAGAGGTCATTGCAGGGAGTGGAGGGGGAGGGAAGGAAAGAAATGAAAGTGTGTGTTGGCTGGAAGGTTTCAAAGAAGTTCCCTTAAAAAATCTGAGACTGCTGGCTGGGATCCCCAGCCAAGTGGATGCGGCCATTGTTAGGTTGGCCTGCTTGTGGATGATGCCGCTGGGTTCAGAGAACCTATGGATAGACGGGCAGATTTAACTTGAAAAAATGTTCAAAAGCCAAGAATGTTTTCTCGTTGGAAAAGAGAAGGAAAGGCCTTTTCGTTCCTCAAGACAGTATCGTCCTGAAAGGAAGGTCAAAGGCTTGGAAAAGCATGCCGTCAGACAAACATCTTTGCATGAGAAAGTCTGTGTCTTTTGGAGGCCAGTCTTCACTCCAACATGAAATTTAGGGCCGTCCCTGCTGTGAAAGTAGGGGTAAGATTATCCCTATTTTCGGAGGTGTGGGCCACAACTATTTTGGAACTTATGATCAAGAAGATCTAAGTCACGGTTTATTGCCTGGGTTCAAGGCATTACCTCCAAGGGTCCTTTCTGCAATCAAGTCTTCCAAAATCAAAAGAAAAGGAGGTTGGTTGTTCGGGAGTACATCAACAATTGCTGGAGAGATTGGAGACATCATAGCACATTCCCGTGGAAGCGAAGAACCATGGCTTTTATTTTCTTCTTTTCTGGTGCGAAGACAGGGTTGGAGGCCAGTATTAGATCTAAGAAGTTCTAAACGAGTATGTGAACATCAGAAGTTCAAGAGGAATCTTTGCTTCGATAACAAAAGCAGTTTTCAACGGGGCGAGTTGGTTTACGGCTCTAGGTTTTCTAATCTACTGTTCACATGCTTGCCGTTCGGCCTAGCAGTTTCTCCCCGAGAATATTCAAAAAAGTGAAGTAACTCTGGCAGAATTAAAAAGAAAAGGGATTCAACTGTAACACTATTTGGACGATATTCTAATTGTTGCAGAGAGAAAAATACAGAAATCAGAAAGAAATTGTTCGAAAGCCTTTCTCTATATGGTTGGCTAATAAACCAGTGAGAAGAGTATATTCAATCTTTCCACGAAGATGTCATTCCTAGGAGCAGTTTTCGATACTAGGTGAGGAATTGAATGTTTCTGCCACGGAAAAAATAGTCAATAATTAAAAGACAAATAATTCAACTACAAAGAGGAGCAAAGTGACAGTAAAGCAGTATGTACAAGAGTTTATGGTCTTATGGCCTGCTTCAATTCCGATGGTTCCTTGGGCAGATAGTGGATGAGATCACTACGGAGTGTTCGCTATTGCAGATAAAGAAGACCAAGACAATCTAAATCACAGGTTGTGATTAAGAGTCAAGTAAGAAAGGAAGGTTGTCGTGGCAGATTCGAAGAATTTGCTGGTAGGAAATCCTATAGAAGATCCAGATTGGTTCCTCTTAGTAAAGATGGGTCGTCAACTAGGCTGGGGCACGCATATAGGCCAATTATGGCCCAGGGATCCTGGTCAGCCAGTTGGGGTGTCCTTGAATATAATAGAAACTAAAAGATATTTTAAAAGCTTTAATATGTTTTCAAGACAACATAAAAGGAGAAAATGTGAAGATTATATCGGACAATTCACGGCAGTTGCCTACGTCAGAAACCAAGGTGGTACGAAGAACAAGACACACTGAATTACTGACAGACAGAAATTCATTGGGCAGTAGACATCTAGAGGATGACAGCGGTCCATACTCCAGAGATGAGAAAATATGAGGGCTGATTTTTTTTTAGTATCAGCTCTGTCCAGGAGAGGAGCCTACATCAAGGCAATTCCAGAACTATGTTGAGATTGAGCTCTCCGATTATAGATCTAATGGCGACAGTGCAGAACCGAAAATGCAAAGGTTTATCTCAAGATTCCATGTCCAAAGCATTAGTGATGTGCTCTAGCTCAGGATTTGACTGAGGCCTTGGTGTATGTATTCCCGCTCTCATATAGAGAGTGTTAAAAAGATAGAAGAGACAGGGTCTTCAGTAATTACAATTTTCCCCAGCTGGCCTCGCAGACCTTGGTTTCCTTGTTGAGAAAGATGCCAATGGAAGATCTGGTGAGATTCAAATTCCAGGTGGTTGTCCAGAGCCCAATTCAGAGGAGAAGGACCATCATCTCTCTGATGGCTTGGCGACTGAAAGGCTAGGTTTAAATTCTAAAGGTTTGGAGAGGAGGATTGTAATTCCTGTTGCGCCAGAAAAAACTTCCATGTCGGAACAGTATTAAGAGTCTGGGACCAATTGTGAAAATCACTGGGGAAGGGAGAAGAATCAAGTGGTGCCAGATGCAAACCTGGTTGTTAGATGTTTTGTTTTCAGGTTTCAAGATTAACCTCACAGAAAGTAACTGGAGAGGTCAAATCTCAGCATTATCAGCAGACGTATATCTGGGCAAAAGATCAGCTAGTTGCCAGATTCTTCAATGCTCTAATAAGTTAAACCAAAAATTCCAGCATCAGTACCACCTTGGGATCTTCCTCTACTCCTTCAAGTTTTATGGGAGCTCCTTTTGAACCCTGACAAAGCTTCAGACTGTTCCTGACCTTGATGTGGTCTTTATAGTGGCCATTACCTCGGCTTGCAGATAGATGAATTGTCGGTAAAATCATCAGATACTCATATTCCATGACAGAGTAGTGAGACTAAAGCCTTATTTAAATTCTACCAAAAGTATTGTCTAGAATCACATGGAAACTAGAGTTAAATCTACCTTCATTTGTGAAACCCAAGACAGCAGTTGAAGAAGTTGTGGCATACATTAGATTTGGTATGTCTATTAAATACTATCTGACTTCTTCATGGAGAAAGTCAGACAGGTTTTTATGATACCGAGGGGCAAAAGAAGAGGTTTGGCACCTCATCAAAGAAAACAAAAAGTGCTTCGATAGTAGAACTATGTTAAAGCTTATCAGATCAGATGAGGACTGTATCAAGGTTGAAGGCTCACTGACAAGAGCATTGGCAGCTTCTGGCAGCAAGAAGCAGTTGTGCAATAGATTGTGTTATTTTCATTAAATAGCTTTAGCAGCATGGTTCTGTTCCCTCCCAATGTTGTTGGCTAGCTTTAGTATATCCCAGTCTGGTGAATGATGGCAGGGGTGACAGGGAAAACAGGAAATTAATAATCATACACGTAATTTCTGTCTGATCACCTGGGCAGCATTCACCAGATTTTCCCCTCCCATTATTGTTTTGAATTATTTGACAAGACTTTAGAAGAAGAGATTTGCCAGAGGAGGGGCAGAACTTTTATAGTCAGTGTTTCCTGTTCACATCCGGGGACCTGACCCAGCTGTGTGAATGCGCCCAGGAAAGGTGACCGGAAACAGAATTATGGTATGTATTAATCAATTTCCTGTTATCATCCGCTGGAGAGTTCTAAACAAGGTGGGGATTCCTGTCATTCTCTTGCCAGAATATGTAAGTATCCTGCATGGTTCCAAGGTGATACAGTCCTAAGCTTCCCAACTGCTCCATTAGCCCAAAGTGTGTTAAGCCTTGCTATTCAAACCTTACCATCACCCAGTCTGTCTTAGTCAGTTGCAACTTTAGGGAGATGCACAGGATCTACCAGCCTTGGACGTTCGTTTCACCAGCGTCCACAAGAATGGCCGATTTTAAAGGGTTATATTCTGGAACCTCTGATTTTCATTGCAATGAACTGTAAATTTTAGAAAAGTAAAGGAAAACTGAACCCTCTTAAAAACACTATTTGTCACGTAGTATAGCGACCAAACATGTTTTGGGACATTCATTATTTAGAACATGATATTGTCAGCTGGGTTACAGAAACCTAATATTGTTTTTTATGTGTCAAAAACTTACTGTGCTAATATGTGTGTAAATTATGAGAATGTTTCTTTGGGATTCAAGAAGAAGCAGTGGTGTAACTAGGATCACGGGCCCCCCGCAAAATATGATGGGGCCCCTATCTGTGCTTCACCACAGGGGTTTTCTGGGAGGATGCTATTCTTGCTCCCCCGGGAGTTATGCCCCTGCAAGAAGTACAAATGCTAGGTCTAAATTAAGACAAAACTAAGAACTTAATTGTGGAGCAGGAGTGGAAGGAAAACAAACCAAAACTACTATCTACTAATTAAAACTGATCTGCTTGCATGAAAATATGCATGGTCTGACATTTTGGATTCTCATAATGGACAACAGGATTGAGGGTTAACTGTCATAAACATGACTAAAACTGTAGGAATAGTCAATGCTTACACTAAATGAGAATGTATTGGACTGGTTGTGGTATGAAGACTGCCCATATGCTAATTGTATTTGTTGCATGATTCATCTTCTATTTAGGACTTAAATATGGTACATCTAGTTCATTATGTTTTCGAATTATCTAATTCCTGATATTCAGGCAAAAACCATCAATGAAACTCACCCTTTTGGTGTGATGTAACTAAAGAATATACGTTATTTGCTAAGGTCAAAGAGAAGAGTGTTTGGAAAAGTCATCAAAGATCCATGCAACCTGCAGAAAGAAGGTGCACAGGATCATATACTTGAGAGTTAACAAAATAGATCTGTCTAAACTACATCATTTAATCTTAATACAAGGGGGGATAATATTGTCTGTAACCTCATTTATAGCGTCTATGCATTATGTAGAAGGTTTTTCTTGGCCTCACATGGGAAGAAATATAATGATCTAATCCTTTTAGTTTGTGGGTTATAATACTCTGCAAGGTCATTACATTTCAGCTTGACATAATTATAGACATAGTAATGTGAACATTTTTAAGCTATTCAATGAACTTGCCATTACCAACATCTGCTGGAAGACATCCACAGTTCAACGTTCTCACTGTAAGAAAAAACCTTTCCTAACCTGAAGATGAACTTCTCCACGAGTCCTGATAGACCTATTAGTAAACAATGCACAAAGAGTTCATTGTATGTGCCATTTATATATTTGTATAAGGTTATTATGTCCCCATGTTTGCATGGGACATGCAAACCATGGGTCGCTTCTCCAATGTAAACGCACTAACTGTCTAATCTGCCTGCATATCAAGCCCCTCCATTCCCCTTATTAATTTAGTTGCCCTTCTTGAACTGCCTCAATTTCCAAGATGTCCCTTTTGATATGATTCAAACTGCCACCGCATTTCAATGAGACTCTATACCAGTGCCTTGTAAAGAGATAATATTTTCTCTCTTGAATTATCCCCTCTTTTACACAAGACAATATCTTGCTAGCTCTAGCCGTTGCTACCTGGCAGTTTGCTATAGCTAAGTCGTGTATCTACAGAACCCCCAAATCTTTTTCCATACAGATGCACTTAACACAGAGTTATTATGGTGTAGGTGGCACAGGGATTATTTAATCCCAAATAAATCACCTTACATTACAACATGAATCATCTCATCTGCCATTCTGCTGCCCATTTGATAATTTCTATCTAGGTCGCTTGCAGCACTTGCACATCATTGGAAGTTTCCAAAGCTCTGCATAGTGTTAGTGTCATCAGCAAACACTGAGACTTGCTTCAATGCCCCCTTCAAGTCATTTCTAAACAATTAAACAGAAGCGGCCCCAGTACAGAACCCTGAGGCACTCCGCTTAGAACTTAAGCCCACATAGATGTAGCTCCATTAACCATCACTCTCTGTTTGCGATCAATAACCAGTTCTCTATCCATGAACAAATGTTTTCTTCAAGGCCAACAGTCCCCAGTTTATACTTTAATCACTAGTGGCACAGTATCAAAAGCTTTTGCAAAATCCAAATATACCACATCCATTGCTGTGCCTGAATCTACTTCTTACTCACTTCTTATAAAAAACAGTTAATATGTCTGGCAGGATCTATTTCTCATAAATTCATGCGACTACTACTAAAAGATGATCTCTGGAGACAAAGTCAAGGATATGATTCCGTTACAAGTTTCCATCACCTTCCCTACCACTGATGTTAGGCTTACAGGTCTATAGTTTCCAGGCTGTGAACGACTACCTTTTTTGAATATTGGTATACATTGGCTGTTTTCCAATCCAGCGGCACATCCCCAGACCAAAGCGAATCTGAAATATGAGAATAGTGGTCTAGATAGCACTGAACTAAGCTCTTTTAAAATCTGAGGATGCAATCCATTTGGTCCTGGGGCTTTATTGATATTAACTTTGTCTAATTGTTTCATACCATATCCTCTGATATCCAATGTGAAAACTCTTCTCATTTCTTCCCTGCATATTTATTACATCCCTACTGTAAGGACAAGGATCTCAACAGTAAAAACCGATGTAATAAAAACGGTTTAGAAGATTAGCCTTTTCGGCGTCCTCTACAACACCTCAGCCCCATTATTTAATGGTCCCACATTCTCAGTCCTCATCTTTTACCATATATACTTATCTCAGTCTTCAAGCGTTAAATTAGTCAGATATATTACTGGAAATAATTGTTGTCCATCTGAAGAAGATAGTTAGTTATCTGCAGTGAAGCTGACTGCTCTAGCTCATCGATGGACCATACAGTCAATTTAAGCACAAAATGGAGACTCAAAAAAGTCCCTTTTGTTTAAAAATGGTTTTGCCCAGCAATCAGATCTTATTAACATTGAAGCAGTATCTGATTGGTTGGGGGCAAAAATTAGCACAATTTTTAACACTAAGAACTTTTATTGAATAACCCTGTAGATGTAACTTATTGGTTGTGTTGTCCTACATATCAAAAAGGAGCTTCAAGCACACAATGACAGGATGTACTGATCAGATTGAACACAGAACAATCCAATGCTATTGAGCAGTGACTGATCTTAAAGTTCACTGAGATGTCACCACTCAGAATGTATGGTTTTACAATATCTTCTACAATGTTAGCTCAGTTCTTGCATATTCTGTGTCTCCCTTGTACTCTCCATCTAAGAAGCACATTGACAGACGAAGAGCTTTAGTTTTGTTTTATGTTTTTGACAGAGTAAAGTAATTCTAGATAATACTGTTTTTTTTTTTTTTCAGACAATTTTGAAAATTCTAGTGGCTACTTTTACTAGTTCATTTTCTAATGTTTTCATTGGCTGCATCTATCTTTCACCCCCCCCCCCGCTACACCTGGATTGCCTTCTATCAGTGTTTCTTCCTCAGACTTTTAAGGACTTTTATGTCCACCCCCAAAACCAAAATTTAACCCACTACTGGCGCCACTGTTTAGTTTCTTCCTGTCTGCCTCCGGAGGGATGGTGACATGCGCAGTGGAAACCCCCCCCCACACACCATCTGGATCCATCCACTGCAGCCTTTGTACCTACCGAGTAATCCTTAATATGGGTGTAGCTAACCCCTGCCCACTAGAGATGGACACAAAGCCGAACTTCATGATTTTGGATGAATTATTCGTTTTTCTGGACTTGCGGCTGTATCTCTACTGTCCCCCCCAATTGCTGCATTGGTTCTTTAAAAAAAGAAGCCAAATTATACTTACAGCCCTTCTCTCCCACAGCGACTCCATTGCTGGCAGCCGCATCTGTGATTCGCTGCCTCTCAGCCAATCACAGACGTGGCTGCCAGTCTGACCCCTGTTTGCGACATCCTTGCAAATGGAGTGGAAGCCGAGAGGAGATGATGCGGGAGTGAGGTCTGTAAGTATGATTCTGCTTCTTTTATAAGAGAACTTTAAAAACTAATGCGGCTGTTGGGGGTGGGGTGAGGGGGCTAACATATTAAAAGTTACAATTTCCGGTTATAATTGCTAACAAATACTCCTGTGCTTCACTGTGAAGAGTATTGAATGAGTGTTAACAGGTCTCTTCAGTCCCTACTATACTACAAATCGCATAACCTGGATGAATTGCAAAAAATAGTTTCTTAGGGCTAGGCCACACTTGCACGTTCTTGTTCGTTTTGCGCACGCGTTTTGCGCATGCGATTGTGCATGCATTTGATAAAATGGGAACGCAAAAATTTCCTACGATTTTCGCATGCACATGCGATTGCGCATACGTTTCTATTTTTGGTAAGCATGCGCTCAACCATTTTTGGTGCGTAACGCATGCGTTTCCATAAAGGAAATGGCAAGTAGCAACTGCGCCAAAACGCACAAGAATCACGCACCAATCGCATGCGATAGTACATGATTCCGTGCGCATTCCTGTGCGTTGCAGTGTGGCCTCAGCTATTTGAAAAAAAAAATACTGTATACCCCCTCCTCCCTTTTGCCTAAAATCAAACTGAAATACAAAATGGACCGTTTATTACTTTTGCTAAATAGTCTCATAAGTTAACCTAGATAGTGAAATAATATTTTCCTTTGCTGATGTGAAAACCTCCCCTTTTCTCCTGTCTCAATGGATTTATTTTATCAATTGCCCTGTGTTGATTTGTGCATTTTTGTAGGTGTCCGTACTAATATCCCAACGCTTTTCGGAGGTCAAAATAGGCTTTTGTTAAGCAATCGATTCGACTGGATGAATTCTGTAAATATTTTTTAGTTTTAAGAATGTGTGAGGTGGCCAAAGCTCTTTCTTGTTTTTTTATAAGATAAACTGGAAAATACATAAGAATGATTCCAAATGTAATCAAATGATTGCAAATCTAAAACTCTGCTTTTAAAAAATTTGAGGAACTATTTTCAAAAATTGTTTTTGCAATAAATATAAATCATATCGATTTGCAGTTCTTTGCCATGAAAATTGTGTTTGAAAAATATATATATTTTAGGATTCATTGTCGGCGTTATAGCTTCTTACTGTTATTTATCAATGAGTTTTGAAATAGTTTTTTTATAAATTCGTGAGAATTTGTTTTTGAGAAATGGCAGATTTAATTCATGAACTCAGAAATGTGTTTGTACCGACCACTAAAGGAATTTTTACTAAAACAATCATCATTGTTGTTCCACCAGGAAAACAGGTAATAAATCCATAATTAGGATCATCTAATATCATTGGAGGCCACACACAGCATTACTGATAAGATCTAGCTGATGGATATGAAAGAAGCACTGTTACGCCAATACCTTTTAAAAAGAATAATAATTGGTATATAGCAGTTCTCTTATATCTTGGGGAAGCTTCCCGATTCACTATATGAGTTTCAGAATGATGTGGTACTAAATTTAACTGGGTGGTCATTGGAATAGACCAGATGTTTACATGTCAAACCTGAGCTGTGCTCATTGTAAATTAAAAATAAAATAAATGACTCCCAACCGGACAATATTTCTCTAAAAGTAGCTTTAATCCATAGCTGCTATCACACACGATTAATCTGTCATTCAATGAGCAGGAGAAAGCAGAAAGTTCCATCAAGAATAGGGATTTGGAGATGCTGGACTTTAGAACATAATTATATATAATAGGATAATATTCTATAATACATAATACAAAAAAATGGCATCATATTTTAGGGCTCAGTTTAGACACCTGTAGGGTTTTTCATTTTACCAGGATTGTTACAGCATTTCATACAAGAAAAAAATGGATTTGGTTTTTAACTGATTTTTTATTTTTTTTTTTTTAAAATGTAATTAGCATTATATTATGTATAATCGTCCTAGCAATTAAAAAAATTAATCTGAATACCAGGCTTTTATTCTGTCACACTTTACATCTGACATTGACCGTAAATGTTTTGTGGATGGTGAGCGTCACCAGTAAGGACTGTTAGATGTTAAAGCCGATTAGATGTTCATCTGTATGGCCAGAAAGAACAGACCTGTATAAATATATTTATAAATGAAAATAGAATAAATAGAATCAGATGCATGATAAAATATCTGTAGACAGTAACTAATATGGTGTATTTTTTTTTACTGGTTTATTTTAATTTCACGGGTTATATGTTATACAGGGGCTGTGTGTGTATTCCTTTTTTGAAAACATGATGTTGTTTTAAAAAAAATGTAAATTGTAAAAAAGGTTGTGGACTAAATAGCAAAATAGAATTCCTTTTATAGAGAGACTGAATGTTAGAACAGGACTTCACAAAGGGAGGTGTAGCGCTCTTCTAAACTAATGTTCATATGTCAATTCCACAAACTGTTTGTAAAAATGTTTTTTTCATAGTTAAAAGTTAATATATTAATTTGGACCCAAATTAAGACTTAGAGGGGAGATTCAATATAGGGTTTTCCATAAAACCCACGTTAACCCGAAGAAATTTCGGGTTAACGTGAGTTTTAGACAGATTTTAGAGCATAGCGCCATTTCCAAATGTTTTTGGAAATAGCGCCGTGCTATAGATCCAAAACTCGAAGCGTTAGGTTTTGCGCTACTTGGTAGCGCAAAACTTAACGCTAGTTGTGAGAGGCTTTAAACCATGCTCTTACCTTAGCCCGATCCCGTGATGCAATAACTGACGTAATCTCGTTTACGTCAGTTATTGTATCGCGGATCGGCTAAGGTAAGTTACGGGAGTGGGGATATTGAATCTCCCCAATAGTATAGTATAGTATTTGAGGTTGAATAAAGACATACGTCCATCCAGTCCAACCCATCTAGCAATATCCTCATTTCCTGCCCAACTGTTGATCCAGAGGAAGGCAAAAAAAACTCCACCAAATTTATGAAGGGGGGGAAAAAAATTCTTCCTTACTCCAAGTGGCAATCGGAAATTTCCCTGGATCAACTCTACTTTACAGTATGAATCAATACCAGTAACTTGCAACATTCCTTGTTTGCAGAAACTCATCCTGCTTTTTTTTTTTAAAAAAGAACCTACATAACAACGTCCACTGGAAGACTGTTCCAAGCTTTACCGTTCTCACAGTGAAAAACCCTTTCCGAACTTGAAGCCTAAACCTTTTTTCTTCAAGTCTTAAGAGATGTCACGTGTCCTATGACATGTTTATTGGTGAACAATGCCCCAGATAGTTTATTGTGTGGCCTGTTAATGTATTTATACACAGCAATCATATCCCCATGCAAGCGCCTTTCTGCAGGGTACATAATTGTAACTTTTCCAATCTCTCTTAATATTCCAACTCCCCCAATCCCCTTATTAATTTAGTTGCCCTTCTCTGAACCCTTTCATTTCAAAGATGTCCTTTTTGTACACAGGATTCCAAAATTGCACTGTATATTCCAAATGACTTTACCAATGCTCTGTAAGAGGGAGAATAACATTTTCCTCCCTTGAACCCATACCTCTCTTTATACAAGACCAAACCATGCTGGCTCTGGCTTTGCTGCCTGGCAGTGCTTGCTTCCTTTAAGTTTGTTATCCAGCAAAACTCCAAGATCCTTTTGCGACAGGGATTCACTTAACAAAGAGCCATTTATAGTATAAGCAGCACATAGATTTTTAAGTTCAAAATGATCACCTTACATTTATCAACATAAACCTCATCTGCCACTTAGTAGCCCAATGTGACAATACTATCTAGATCCCCTGCATTGATTGCACATCCTCTGAAGTTATTATGGTCGACAAAGTTTTGTGTCGTCCGCAAACAAAGAAACCTTGCTGACATGTTTATGGTGAACAATGCCCCAGATAGTTTATTGTATGGCCTGTTAATGTATTTATACACAGTACTATATCCCCACGCAAGCTCCTTTCTGCAGGGTACATAATTGTAACTTTTCCAGTCTCTCTTCATATTCAAACGCCCCCAATCCCCTTATAATTTAGTTGCCCTTCTCTGAACCCTTTCCATTTCAAAGATGTCCTTTTTGTACACAGGATTCCAAAATTACACTGCATATTCCAAATGAGGCTTTACCAATGCTCTGTTAAGAGGGAGAAAACTTTTCCTCCCTTGAATCCATACCTCTCTTTACAGACCAAACCATGCTGGCTCTGGCTTTTGCCACCTGGCAGTGCTGCTTCCTTTAAGTTTGTTATCCAGCAAAACTCCAAGATCCTTTTGCGACAGGGATTCACTTAACAAGAGCCATTTATAGTATAAGCAGCACATAGATTTTTAAGTTCAAAATGCATCACCTTACCTTTATCAACATTAAATCTCATCTGCCACTTAGTAGCCCAATGTGACAATCTATCTAGATCCCCCTGCATTGATTGGCACATCCTCTGAAGTTATTAATGGTCGACAAAGTTTTGTGTCGTCAGCAAACACAGAAACCTTGCTGGCAATTCCCACTTCCAAATCATTAATAGATTAAATAGAAGTGGCCCACACAGAACCCTGTGGCACCCCACTTAGCACTTTAGTCCATAATGATGAGCCCCATTAACAACTACTCTCTGCATCCTATTATTTAACCAATTTTCTATCCATGTACAAATGTGTCTCCCCAGACCAACAGACCTCAGCTTATACATTAGTCGCCTATGGGGGACTGTATCAAAAGCCTTTGCAAATCCAAGTAAACAACATCTACTGCTATACCAGAGTCTAAATTTCTATTTCACTTCCTCATAGCAAGTTAGTTTGACAAGATCTATTCCTCCTAAATCCATGCCACCTATTTCATGGTCACTATTCCCAAGCTCCAGTTACCTTTATATCTATAATGCGCTCCTCAATGTTAGATATTACAGATCCAACAGAGCTTCTTTTCTAGTAGGAACCTCACCACATGTGAGAGAAAATTATCCTGCAGCAAATTCAGGAACTCATCGCTCTTTTCTGTGATGGCAGTTCCACTACACCAATCAATGTCAGGGAATTGAAGTCCCCCATAATGAGCACACTCCCAAACTTGCAGCCCTTGCCAACTGCATATGAAGCTGACTCACTTCCTCTCTGCTAGCATTTGGCGGCTTAAGCAGACACCAACAATGACATTGCCCCCTTTCCTGTTGCCTAATTCCACCCATATTGCCTCCACTTTATCATCCATATCACCAGTTATCACTTCTTTTAAATTTGGCTGCAATTCTTTTTTTAAAATAAACACACACTCCTCCCCCTTTCCTTTTTCTCTGTAATAAGAAATTGAGGCAACAATTAATTTAACATTTGTTTTTAATTTGTGTCCTCTAATAACGGTTACACCCTTAAATTCACATTTTGATGAAGTGTGTCATTTTTGTTACAATATCACACTATCTTCTCCTCTATCTCCTCTAATTCAAAGCCATTTAAACTTTGCCATTAGGATCGCTAGGTCTTGTCTGTTGTGCATGGTACAGTTTTAGTCTCATTCCCTTTTTCTTTGAACATCTTTATTTAGAATATGTTTTAATCCATATAATGTTACGTGCTGCTACTTCTATTTAATGTATGGGGTGAGGATTCATTTCTAATATAACTCACTGATTTCAGTCATCTCTATTCAGTCTAGTGACTAGTTATACCATAATATCTATTTTTATACATTTAATCTGCGTACTTGTGCCAATTACATACGTGCCTGATAGTAAAGGGAGCAGTGTATATCCTATAATAAAACACAGAGATTACACCATTTGTAAATAACTGAACAGGCTCCGTATGGGATTCCTGTCAGATTTGCTTCTTGCGTGCTCCCCTGCAGTGCTCCCACAAAGTGCTATAAGAAATCAGTCTTAATACTTAACAGCAAGGAGTCACAGCAGGAAAAACTGCAGCCTTTGTTTTATTAAAGCATAACCATCACAACATGAGAAAATGTGCTTGCATGCTCAAACATGTTGTGATGGTTTAGCTTATAAAAAAACAGCTGAAGTTATCCCGCTGAGCTGTGCCTCCTTGCTTGTAAGTATCAGGACTGATTTATATATGACGGAATTTAAAAAAAAACATGGTATATGTAACTGGGAAAGTCCAAGCTACATGAGATTTATCCTTTATCTGTTACATGGCATTAGTCTGCGTAAAGGTTATATGGTGACATAAGGTATTTTGTCCTGTTCATAAAACTTAAATGGCATGTTCACTCCCCAATTTAAACTTTTAGTAAGTAAGCTCAATATTGTAATAAACTTCCCCCGAGTGTCTGTAAAAGAAGTTATTAGCTGATTAATTATTTTACAAAAATTGTGAGTATTATGATCTTAGGGTTTGGGGGGTGTTTTACATACATGAAAAAATTGGGGTGGACATGCTCTTTGACTTATCTGTGCATGCTCTTTGACATGTGCATTGCCATAGCTACAAGGGTAGGTTGTCAAAAACAACAAGGTTTTGACCTTCAGTGAACTTCAGAAGCATGGATTGGTTATAAGAGTGTTATTACATGACCTAGTAAGCAGGTGCATTGTTTATGACAAATCAGAAACGGATTAGGACTTTCTGCAAACCTATATAAGAGCTGCAAACCACCACAGAACTCAGATGCCATCGCAGAAATGGCTGAATAAGAAGGAGAACAACATCGGCTCCGCTGAGGCCGGCGGTGCCAGCGGGCTCATGGTGACCACAGTGAGCCTGCCTGGCATCGGCGACCTCAGTGGGGTTGGTGTCGCTAGCCCAAAGACTTCAGGCGAGATCAAGACGCTGGCAACATTGGCCTCGTTGAGGCAGCGGGGCACCCACAGGGTTACCCCTGGTGGCGCAGGGGTACCTCTCAGGGGTCGGCGTCTCAGCGGAGCTGGTATTGCCGGATGGAGAAAGAAGATGCCGCTCACTGGGGGTCCCGGTTTGAGCTGTGGGACCCCCACCAAAGGCACTTCTCAGTGCCGCAAGGACCCTTACATATATAGTATCCCTGGATCAATCAGAACTGCAGTATATGAAATGAATACAAGCAACACAGAGACTAGGGTGCACACAATAATCAGGTGATTCCTTTTATTCTTGCATCACACAAAACACAACGTTTCAGGAACGCTCTGCCCCCGAAATGTGTGTTTTGTTGTGATCCAAAATAAAAGGAATCACCTAATTATTGTGAGCACCCTAGCCTCTGTGTTGCTTGTATTAATTCATATACTGTAGTTCTGATTGATCCAGGGATACTATATAATATTGAGAATTACTGGTATTAATACATATATGTAGTTCTGGATGGTACAGGGATACTATATAAATTGAGAATTACTGGTATTAATACATATACTGTAGTTCTGGTTGGTACAGGGATACTATATAATATTGAGAATTACTGGTATTATACAAATACTATAGTTCTGGTTGGTACAGGGATACTATATAATATTGAGAATTACTGGTATTAATACAATACTGTAGTTCTGGTTGGTACAGGGATACTATATAATATTGAGAATTACTGGTATTAATACATATACTGTAGTTCTGGTTGGTACAGGATACTATAATATGAGAATTACTGTTATTAATACAATTTGTAGTTCTGGTTGGTACAGGGTTACTATATAATATGAGAATTACTAGTATTAAAGGGCATGTCCACCCTTAAAAATTGTTTTTAATATGATGTTCCCCATGTTCTGGCGCCCCAACCGCATATATTTTATTTTCCAAAAGCCCCACAAACTCTTACTTACCTCCCCTCGTTCCTCCGCCGCACTGCGGCCCTCTACTTGCGAGAATGCAAGCAGAGGGGCAGGACCGGCAGCCGCGTCTGTGATTGGCTGAGTGGCAGCCAATCACGGACGCGGCTGCCGTCATTCAGTGCAGAGGGGAAAGAGGAGAGGTAAGTAAGAGTTTGGGGAGCTTTTGGAAATAAAAATATGCGGTTGGGGCTGCCAGACATGGGGAACATCATATTAAGGGGGTTTTATGCTAGGGGGAGGGATAGTAGAACGGGAGGGAGAGGGAGGGGGGGGGGGGGAGGGAGGGGGGAGGGGAGAGGGCTGCAGTACGCATGGCAATATTCTACCGGAGGCAAGGTAGCAGGCAGAGTCCTGCTAGCCTCCTGGTGGACAGTTTTTGGGACTTTAGGGGGGTTTACAGGAGAACCCTATGGAGCTGGGATGTGAGGTAAGGATTACACTACACTACATGGTGGGGCCATTACTGGGGGGGATTATAGTTTTGGGGGTGGACATGCCCTTTAATACATATACTGTAGTTCTGGTTGGTACGCGATACTATATAATAATGAGAATTACTGGTATTACACATATACTGTGTTGTTTGGGTACAGGGATACTATATAATATTGAGAATTTGGTATTAATACATATACTGTAGTTCTGGTTGGTACAGGGATACTAATATTGAGAATTACTAGTATTAATACATATACTGTATTTTGGTTGGTACAGGGATACTATATAAATTGAGAATTACTGGTATTAATACTATACTGTAAATCTGGTTGGTATGGGGATACTATATACCGTATATACTCAAGTATAACCGTCCCGAGTATAAACCGAGGTACATAGTTTTAGCTAAAAAAGGAGAAAAAAAGATATTGACTCGAGTATAAACCGAGGGGGTAAGTATTTGCCACTTAGATGTTTGGAAACTACAACTCCAGCATGCTTTATTGCTGGGAGTTGTAGTTTTCAAAATCTTAAGTGGCAAATACTTGCAAATAGGGGTAAATCCTCCTTATTTGTGCATACAGTATGCACAAATAAGAAGGTTTTAATCTTACTTGTAAATATTTGCTCCTTAAGATGTTTAATGTTGCCGGTGTCCATGGTATTCTCCTACCTTGTCCGGCTGCCGCTCGCTCCTCGCTCCACATCCTCTGCGCTTCAGGATGATGTCACTACTCGGTGCAGCAAAGTGAGAGGCGCCAGTAGTGACATCATCCAGATGCGCACTGAGGATGCGGATCGCGCGGCCACCGGACAAGGTAGGAGAAAGGTTGACTCGAGTATAAACCGAGGTAAGATTTTCAGGCTTTTTTTAAAGCCTGAAAACCTTGGTTTATACTCGAGTATTACGGTAATATTGAGAATTACTTTTTAGCTTTTTTTTTGCCTTCCTCTGGATCAACTGTTAGGTAGGGTTAAAAGGAGGGTGAAAAGGTTGGACTTGATGGACGTATGTCTTTATTCAACCTCAAGTACTATGTAAATAGTACACCTGCCTATGCTTGCTTGTGATTGTTCTCTGAATAGATTTCAAAGGTTAAGGACAAGGTTGATAGGAATAATGCCAGGTTCAGCTCTTTATTTTGGAAGGCAGAACAATAAAACCCTGAGAAAAAATAGTGATTTCCATGTGCAGAAAAAGGGAAGATTAGATAACTTAATGTAGCATTGCCTAACATGCAACTGTTAGTATTAGGGGAAATGAAGCCTCCTCTTTACTTCTCTACCCCTCCTTTTTAAAAATCATATTTCTTTTCTTATCCTAAAGATTTAACATTCTAAGATGACTTGTCAAACAATCAGCTTTACTTTGCCAAAGGAAGTGTTGTTTATTTCTTTAAAGGTTCTACTGGGCTTCAGCCTTATCAATACTTGTTGATTGATTAATGCAGTATTACTGTATTTGGATATATGAGGAACAGGTATAAAAGTTAAAGTGTGTTTTATGGTATAATATTTAATTTAGCATTCAATAAAAGTTAGGTTGCTTGAATAAAAGGGGTTTTGTAGGATTGCTATATTAAAGGAATAGTTAATATATAGATTGAAGCCTGTGGAGGTTAAGGAGCTATACCTCCATTTCAATCAATAGCGCAGGGTCCGGCAATGAAGATAAGAAGAAACATACCTTTTGCGCGATCCACCACGGCCACGCTGAGATCTCCGACTGCTTCCCTCTGTTACAGCTATAGCGCGCATTCGTGGATTGTTAGGTTTGAAGGGAAGGAAATTGAAGGAATATACATGTTATAATGAATCAGAAGGCAGAGCACCTTAAATAAAAGAGGTTATCTGTGTCTCACCTCTCATTTTGATGTGGGTGCTGGGAATGCACCTTCTAACATGGGGTTCTTGTTTTTTTTACCCAGCATTCCAGTATCACACAGTGTGGTCTCTGACCACTGTGCACTCTGCCCACGATCTTAGTCTACTGCAGGAAGTTATTACAACAGGTCACACCCACTAGTAGTCTCTAGCCATTTTTTTTTTCACATCCATATTCGGTAGTTGAGCATGCGACTGATGTTAGGAGGTGTGGCCAGACAGCGCACATACACACAGTTAACCTTATCCAGTTCTTCAGGGTATTAAACATTTACTAAAGTTACATTTACTGGAGTGGCAATTTACAGTTTTTTGGCGTTCTGGAGTTATTGGTGTTCTATAAGTAGGAATAAACCCCTTTAACCTACCACTTATAGAAACAACAACAACATAGTGCAGAGCTGAAGGGGAAGGATAATAAAGTAAACTTGGTCTTAGAACTGCTTTGTGCAATGCTTTTTCACCAGTGTACCTATTTTAAGAGGAATGTTGGAATGTATGCTATATACAGTAATACTAAATAAAATTCTACAGTGCAACAAATTAGAATATCTATGAAATCATCCGCCTGCATGTATGGGCTAACTAAACAAGAATCTCGTCCTGCAAGTCTCGCAGGAGCAGTGCCTTCAACGTGAACACAGTGGAGGGCAAGGGGCAGCACTAAAACAAGTATGAATTAAGCTTTGGATTTAAACAATTTGGATTTTAATGGACCATCTTTACTTTACACAGTACTTTGAATCACACTGTAAATGCCCTTTAAAACTCCTTAAGGCTAAATGATTGTTTATGAAATTTCATTTGGCCACCATAGGCAGTGTGGGCTGCTTCAAATGCACTTGTCTGCAACATTTATGCCACTTTTGGCTGGAAAGGGCCAGGATGGGGGCAGGACAAACCCTACCCCCAGTACCACACCTGCAAAATCCTATCTTTTCGGGACAAGGCTTGACTTTACAGCACAACAGTGCAAAACAAGGGGATTTCAAACACAAAAGTAAAAAACAATGATCCACAAATATGTGGATTTCTGAAAGCGCAGTTAGGAATCAAAACCAGGACTAATGACAAATATAACAATTGTGTAATGGAGTAATACAAGAACTCTTTTGAGAAAGGACCTTGTTGTCTGAAACGTGTGGGTCAGCAATAAAATGTATTTGTAGCCCTACTCCATTCCATAGTGTGGCCTAGCTCTTATTCCATTCCATAGTGTGGCCTAGCTATTATTCCATTCCATAGTGTGTCCTAGCCCTTACTCCATTCCATAGAGTGGCCTAGTCTTACTCCATTTCATAGTGTGGCCTAGCCCTTACCCATTCCATAGTGTGGCCTAGCCCTTACTCCATTACATAGAGTGGCCTAGCTCTACTCATTCATAGGGCCTAGCCCTTACTCCATTTCATAGTGTGGCCTAGCCATTACTTATTCCATAGTGTGGCCTAGCCCTTACTCCATTCCATAGTGTGGCCTAGCCCTTACTCCATTCCATAGAGGGCCTAGCTCTTACTCCATTCCATAGTGGGACTAGCCCTTACTCCATTCAAAAGTGGCCTAGCTCTTACTCCATTCCATAGTGTGGCCCAGCCATTACTCCATCCATAGAGTGGCCTAGCTCTTACTCCATTCCATAGTGTGGCCAGCCCTTATCCCATCCATAGAGTGGCCTAGCTCTTACTCCATTCCATAGTGTGACCTAGCCCTTACTCCATTCCAAAAGTGGCCTAGCTCTTACACCATTACATAGTGTGGCCTAGCCCTTACTCCATTCCATAGTGTGGCTTAGCTCTTACTCCATTTCATAGTGGGCCTAGCCCTTATTCCATTCCATATAGTGGCCTAGCTCTTACCCATTTCATAGTGTGGCCTACCCTTATTCCATTCCATATAGTGGCCTAGCTCTTACTCCATTCCATAGTGTGGCTTAGCTCTTACTCCACTTCATAGTGTGGCCTAGCCCTTACTCCATTCCATATAGTGGCCTAGCTCTTACTCCATTTCATAGTGTGGCCTAGCCCTTATCCATTCCATAGTGTGGCCTAGCCCTTATCCATTTCATAGTGTGGCCTAGCCCTACTCCATTCCATAGTGGGCCTAGCCCTTTCTCCATTCATAGTGTGGCCTAGCCCTACTCCATTCCATAGTGTGGCCTAGCCCTACTTATTCCATAGTGTGGCCTAGCCCTTACTCCATTTCATAGAGTGGCCTAGCTCTTATCCATTTCATAGTGTGGCCTAGCCCTTACACCATTCATAGGTGGCCTAGCCCTTACTCCATTACATAGAGTGGCCTAGCTCTTACTCCATTTCATAGTGTGGCCTAGCCTTACTCCATTTCATAGTGTGGCCTAGCCCTTACTTATTCCATAGTGGGCCTAGCCCTTACTCCATTCCATAGTGTGCCTAGCCTTACTCCATTCCATATAGTGGCCTAGCTTTACACCATTCAATAGTGTGGCCTAGCCCTTACTCCTACATAGAGTGGCCTAGCTCTTACTCATTTCATAGTGTGGCCTAGCCCTTACTCCATTCATAGTGTGGCCTAGCCTTACTTATTCCATAGTGTGGCCTAGCCCTTACTCCATTCCATAGTGTGGCCTAGCCTACTCCATCCATAGAGTGGCCTAGCTCTTACTCCATTCCATAGTGTGACCTAGCCCTATACCATTCCATAAAGTGGCTAGCCCTTACTCCATTCCAAAAAGTGGCCTAGCTCTTACACCATTACATAGTGTGGCTAGCCCTTACTCCATTCCATAGTGTGGCTTAGCTCTTACTCCTAATTATATAGTGGCCTAGCTCTTACTCCATTTCATAGTGTGGCCTAGCCCTTACTACATTCCATGGTGGCCTAGCCGTTACTCCATTCCATAGTGTGGCCTAGCCCTTTCTCCATTCCATGTGTGGCCTAGACCCTTACTCCATTCCATAGTGTGGCCTAGCCCTTACTTATTCCATAGTGTGCCTAGCCCTTACTCCATTTCATAGAGTGGCCTAGCCCTTACTTATTCCATAGTGTGGCCTAGCCCTTACTCCATTCCATAGAGTGGCCTAGCTCATACTCCATTTCATAGTGTGGCCTAGCCCTTACACCATTCCATAGTGTGGCCTAACCCTTACTCCATTAATAGAGTGGCCTAGCCTTACCCATTCTATAGTGTGGCCTAGCCCTTACTCCATTACATAGAGTGGCCTAGCTCTTACTCCATTTCATATTGTGTCCTAGCCCTTACTCCATTTCATAGTGTGGCCTAGCCCTTACTTATTCCATAGTGTGGCCTAGCCCTTATCCATTCCATAGTGTGGCTAGCCCTTACTCCATTCCATAGAGTGGCCTAGCCTACCCTTCCTAGTGGACTAGTCCTTACTCCATTCCATAGAGTGGCCTAGTCTTACTCCATTCCATAGTGTGGCCTAGCCCTTACTCCATTCCATAGAGTGGCCTAGCTCTTACTCCATTCCATAGTGTGACCTAGCCCTTACTCCATTCCATAGTGTGGCCTAGCCCTTCCTCCATTTCATAGTGTGGCCTAGCACTTATTCCATTCCATAGTGTGGCCTAGCCCTTACTCCATTCCATAGAGCGGCCTAGCCCTTACTCCATTACATAGAGTGGCCTAGCTCTTACTCCATTTCAAAAGTGTGGCCTAGCCCTTACACCATTCCATAGTTGGCCTAGCCCTTACTCCATTACATAGAGTGGCCTAGCTCTTACTCATTCCATAGAGTGGCCTAGCCCTTACTCATTTTATAGTGTGGCTTAGCTCTTACTCCATTTCATAGTGTGGCCTAGCCCTTATTCCATTCCATATAGGGCCAAGCTCTTACTCCATTTCATGTGTGGGCCTAGCCCTTACCTCATTCCATAGTGTGGCCTAGCCCTTACCCATTCCATAGTGTGGCCTAGCCCTTTCTCCATTCCATTGTATGGCCTAGCCCTTACTCCATTCCATAGTGTGGCCTAGCCCTTACTCATTCCATATAGTGGCCTAGCTCTTACTCCATTTCATAGTGTGGCCTAGTTCTTCATCCATTCCTAGTGTGGCCTGCTCTTACTCCATTTCATAGTTGGACCTAGCCCTTACTCCATTCCAAAGAGTGGTAGCTTTAACCATTCCATAGTGTGCCTAGCCCTTACTCCATTCCATAGAGTGGCCTAGCTCTTACTCCATTTCATAGTGTGGCCTAGCCGTTACTCCATTCCATAGTGTGGCCTAGCCCTTACTCCATTCCATAGTGTGGCCTAGCCTTACTCCATTCCATAGTGGCCTAGCCTTACTCACCTAGAGGGCCTAGCTCTACTCCATTCCATAGAGTGGCCTAGCCTTACTCCATTTTATAGTGTGGCTTAGCTCTACTCCATTTCATAGTGTGGCCTAGCCCTTATTCCATTCCATATAGTGGCCTAGCTCTTACTACATTTCATAGTGTGGCCTAGCCCTTACTCCATTCCTAGTGTGGCCTAGCCCTTACTCCATTCCATAGTGTGGCCTAGCCCTTTCTCCTCATAGTATGGCCTAGCCCTTACTCACATAGTGTGGCCTAGCCCTTACTTATTCCATAGTGTGGCCTAGCCCTTACTCCATTCCATAGTGTGGCCTAGCCCTTACTCCATTCCATATATTAGCCTAGCTCTTACTCCATTTCATAGTGTGGCCTAGCCCTTACTCCATTCCATAGTGTGGCCTAGCCCTTACTCCATTCCATAGTGTGACCTAGCCCTTACTCCATTCCATAGTGTGGCCTAACTCTTACTCCATTCATAGTGTGGCCTAGCCCTTACTCCATTCCATAGATTGGCCTAACTTACTCCATTCATAGTGTGGCCTAGCCCTTACTCCATTCATAGTGTGGCCTAGCCCTTCTCCATTCCATAGTGGCTAGCCCTTACTCCATTCCATAGTGTGGCCAGCTCTTACCCATTGATAGTGTGGCCTAGCCCTTACTCCATTCCATAGATTGGCCTAACTCTTACTCCATTTCATAGTGTGGCCTAGCCCTTACTCCATTCCATAGTGTGGCCTAGCCCTTACTCCATTCCATAGTGTGGCCTAGCCCTTACTCCATTCCATAGTGTGGCCTAGCCCTTACTCCATTCCATAGTGTGGCCTAGCCCTTACTCCATTCCATAATATGCCTAGCCCTTACTCTATTCCATAGTGTTGCTTAGCCCTTACTCCATTCCATATAGTGGCCTAGCTCTTACTCCATTTCATAGTGTGGCCTAGTTTCTTATTCCATTCCATAGAATGGCCTAGCTCTTACACCATTCCATAGTGTGGCCTAGCCCTTACTCCATTTTATAGTGTGGCTTAGCTCTTACTCCATTTCATAGTGTGGCCTAGCCCTTACTCCATTCCATAGAGGGCCTAGCTCTTACTCCATTTCATATGTGGTCCTAGCCCTTACTCCATTTCATAGTGTGGCCTAGCCCTTACTCCATTCCATAGTGTGGCCTAGCCTTACTCCATTCCATATGTGGGCCTAGCCTTACTCATTCCATTGTGTGGCCTAGCTACTCCATTCCATATGTGGCCTAGCCTTACTCCATTCCATAGTGTGGCCTAGCCCTTATCCATTCCATAGTGTGCCTAGCCTTACTCCATTCCATAGCCTTTACACATTCCATAGTGTGGCCTAGCCCTTACTCCACTCCATAGCCTTTACTACATTCCATAGTGTGGCCTAGCCCTTACTCCATCTTGTAGTGTGGCCTAGCCCTTACTCTATTCCATAGTGTGGCCAAGCCCTTACTCCTTTCCATAGTGTGGCCTAGCCCCTACTCCATTCCATAGTGTGGCCTAGCCCTTACACCATTCCATAATGTGGCCTAGCCCTTACTCCATTCCATAGTGTGGCCTAGCCCCTACTCCATTCCATAGTTTGGCCTAGCCCTTACTCCATTCATAGTGGGCCGGGCCCTTACTCCACTCCAAGTGTTGCCTAGCCTTTATACATCCGTAGTGTGGCCTAGCCCTTACCCATCTTGTAGTGTGGCCTAGCCCTTACTCCATTCCATAGTGTGGCCTAGCCCTTACTCCATTCCGTAGTGTGACCTAGGCCTTACTCCATTCCATATTGTGGCCTAGCCCTTACTCCTTTCCATAGTGTGGCCTAGCCCTTACTCCTTTCCATAGTGTGGCCTAGCCCTTACTCCATTCCATAGTGTGGCCTAGCCCTTACTCCATTCCATAGTGTGGCCTAGCCCTTACTACATTCCGTAGTGTGGCCTAGCCCTTACTCCATCTTGCAGTGTGGCCTAGCCCTTACTCCATTCCGTAGTGTGACCTAGCCCTTACTCCATTCCATAGTGTGGCCTAGCCCTTACTCCTTTCCATGTGTGGCCTAGCCCTTATCTCCATTCCATAGTGTGGCCTAGCCCTTACACCATTCCATAATGTGGCCTAGCCTTACTCCATTCGTAGTGTGGCCTAGCCCTTACCCATTCATAGGGTTGTCCCAGCTTTTACTCCATTCCATAGTGTGTCCCAGCTTTTACTCATATCCATGTGTGACCTAGTCCTTACTCATTCCATATGTGGCCTAGCACTTACTCCATTCCATAGTGGGTCCCAGCTTTTACTCCATTCCATAGTGTGACCTAGTCATTACTCTATTCCATAGTGTGGCCTAGGAACTTACTCCATTCCATAGTGTGGCCTAGCCCTTACTCCATTTCACATAGTGTGGCTAGTTAATACAAATACTATAGTTCTGGTTGGTACAGGGATACTATATAATATTGAGAATTACTGGTATTAATACATATACTGTAGTTCTGGTTGGTACAGGGATACTATATAATATTGAGAATTACTGGTATTAATACATATACTGTAGTTCTGGTTGGTACAGGGATACTATATAATATTGAGAATTACTGTTATTAATACATATACTGTAGTTCTGGTTGGTACAGGGTTACTATATAATATTGAGAATTACTGGTAGTAATCATATACTGTAGTTCTGTGGTTGGTACAGGATACTATATAATATTGAGAATTACTGTTATTAATACATATACTGTAGTTCTGGTTGTACAGGGTTACTATATAATATTGAGAATTACTAGTATTAAAGGGCATGTCCACCCTTAAAAATTGTTTTTAATATGATGTTCCCCCATGTTCTGGCAGCCCCAACCGCATTATTTTATTTTCCAAAAGCCCCACAAACTCTTACTTACCTCCCCTCGTTCCTCCGCCGCACTGCCGCCCCTCTACTTGCGAGAATGCAAGCAGAGGGGCAGGACCGGCAGCCGCGTCTGTGATTGGCTGAGTGGCAGCCAATCACGGACGCGGCTGCCGGTCATTCAGTCAGCAGGGGAAAGAGGAGAGGTAAGTAAGAGTTTGGGGAGCTTTTGGAAAATAAAAATATGCGGTTGGGGCTGCCAGACATGGGGAACATCATATTAAGGGGGTTTTATGCTAGGGGGAGGGATAGTAGAACGGGAGGGAGAGGAGGGGGAGGGAGGGGGAGGGAGGGGGAAGGGCTGCAGTACGCATGGCAAATATCTACCGGAGGCAAGGTAGCAGGCAGAGTCCTGCTAGCCTCCTGGTGACAGTTTTGGGATCTTTAGGGGGGTTTACAGGAGAACCCTATGGAGCTGGGATGTGAGGTAAGGATTACACTACACTACATTGGTGGGGCCATTACTGGGGTGGATTATAGTTTTGGGGGTGGACATGCCCTTTAATACATATACTGTAGTTCTGGTTGGTACAGCGATACTATATAATAATGAGAATTACTGGTATTAACACATATACTGTAGTTCTGGTTGGTACAGGGATACTATATAATATTGAGAATTACTGGTATTAATACATATACTGTAGTTCTGGTTGGTACAGGGATACTATATAATATTGAGAATTACTAGTATTAATACATATACTGTATTTCTGGTTGGTACAGGGATACTATATAATATTGAGAATTACTGGTATTAATACATATACTGTAAATCTGGTTGGTATGGGGATACTATATACCGTATATACTCAAGTATAAACCGTCCCGAGTATAAACCGAGGTACATAGTTTTAGCTAAAAAAGGAGAAAAAAAGATATTGACTCGAGTATAAACCGAGGGGGTAAGTATTTGCCACTTAAGATGTTTGGAAACTACAACTCCCAGCATGCTTTATTGCTGGGAGTTGTAGTTTTCAAACATCTTAAGTGGCAAATACTTGCAAATAGGGGTAAATCCTCCTTTATTTGTGCATACAGTATGCACAAATAAAGAAGGTTTTAATCTTACTTGTAAATATTTGCTCCTTAAGATGTTTAATGTTGCCCTGGTGTCCATGGTATTCTCCTACCTTGTCCGGCTGCCGCTCGCTCCTCGCTCCACATCCTCTGCGCTTCAGGATGATGTCACTACTCGGTGCAGCAAAGTGAGAGGCGCCAGGTAGTGACATCATCCAGATGCGCACTGAGGATGCGGATCGCGCGGCCACCGGACAAGGTAGGAGAAAGGTTGACTCGAGTATAAACCGAGGTAAGATTTTCAGGCTTTTTTTAAAGCCTGAAAACCTTGGTTTATACTCGAGTATATACGGTAATATTGAGAATTACTTTTTAGCTTTTTTTTTGCCTTCCTCTGGATCAACTGTTAGGTAGGGTTAAAAAGGAGGGTGAAAAGGTTGGACTTGATGGACGTATGTCTTTATTCAACCTCAAGTACTATGTAAATAGGTACACCTGCCTATGCTTGCTTGTGATTGCTTCTCTGAATAGATTTCAAAGGTTAAGGACAAGGTGATAGGAATAATGCCAGGTTCAGCTCTTTATTTTGGAAGGCAGAACAATAAAACCCTTGAGAAAAATATTAGGTGATTTCCATGTGCAGAAAAAGGGAAAGATTAGATAACTTAATGTAGCATTGCCTAAACATGCCAACTGTTAGTATTAGGGGAAATGAAGCCTCCTCTTTACTTTTCTACCCCTCCTTTTTAAAAAATCATATTTCATTTTCTTATCCTAAAGATTTTAACATTCTAAAGATGACTTGTCAAACCAAATCAGCCTTTACTTTGCCAAAGGAAGTGTTGTTTATTTCTTTAAAGGTTCTACTGGGCTTCAAGCCTTATCAATACTTGTTGATTGATTAATGCAGTATTACTGTATTATGGATATATGAGGAACAGGTTATAAAAGTTAAAGTGTGTTTTATGGTATAATATTTAATTTAGCATTCAAATAAAAGTTAAGGTTGCTTGAATAAAAGGGGTTTTGTAGGATTGCTATATTAAAGGAATAGTTAATATATAGATTGAAGCCTGGGAGGTTAAGGAGCTATACCTCCCATTCTTCAATCAATAGCGCAGGGTCCGGCAATGAAGATAAGAAGAAACATACCTTTTGCGCGATCCACCACGGCCACGCTGAGATCTCCGACTGCTTCCCTCTGTTACAGCTATAGCGCGCATTACGTGGATTGTTAGGTTTGAAGGGAAGGAAATTGAAGGAATATACATGTTATAATGAATCAGAAGGCAGAGCACCTTAAAATAAAAGAGGTTATCTGTGTCTCACCTCTCATTTTGATGTGGGTGCTGGGAAATGCACCTTTCTAACATGGGGTTCGTTTTTTTTTACCCAGCATTCCAGTATCACACAGTGTGGTCTCTGACCACTGTGCACTCTGCCCAGATCTTAGCTACTGCAGGAAGTTATTACAACAGGTCACACCCACTAGTAGTCTCTAGCCATTTTTTTTTACATTCCATATTCGGTAGTTGAGCATGCGACTGATGTTAGGAGGTGTGGCCAGACAGCGCACATACACACAGTTACCTTATCCAGTTCTTCAGGGTATTAAACATTTACTAAAGTTACATTTACTGGAGTGGCAATTTACAGTTTTTTGGCGTTCTGGAGTTTATTGGTGTTCTATAAGTAGGAATTAAACCCCTTTAATACCTACACTTATAGAAACAACAACAACATAGTGCAGAGCTGAAGGGGAAGGATAATAAAGTAAACTTGGTCTTAGAACTGCTTTGTGCAATGCTTTTCTCACCAGTGTACCTATTTTAAGAGGAATGTTGGAATGTATGCTATATACAGTAAATACTAAATAAAATTCTACAGTGCAACAAATTAGAATATCTATGAAATCATCCGCCTGCATGTATGGGCTAACTAAACAAGAATCTCGTCCTGCAAGTCTCGCAGGAGCAGTGCCTTCAACGTGAACACAGTGGAGGAGCAAGGGGCAGCACTAAAACAAGTATGAATTAAGCTTTGGATTTAAACAATTTGGATTTTAATGGACCATCTTTACTTTACACAGTACTTTGAATCACACTGTAAATGCCCTTTAAAACTCCTTAAGGCTAAATGATTGTTTATGAAATTTCATTTGGCCACCATAGGCAGTGTGGGCTGCTTCAAATGCACTTGTCTGCAACATTTATGCCCACTTTTGGCTGGAAAGGGCCAGGATGGGGGCAGGACAACCCTACCCCCAGTACCACACCTGCAAAATCCTAATCTTTTCGGGACAAGGCTTGACTTTACAGCACAACAGTGCAAAACAAGGGGATTTCAAACACAAAAGTAAAAAAACAATGATCCACAAATATGTGGATTTCTGAAAGCAGCAGTTAGGAATCAAAACCAGGACTAATGACAACATATAACATATTGTGTAATGGAGTAATACAAGAACTCTTTTGAGAAAGGACCTTGTTGTCTGAAACGTGTGTGGGTCAGCAATAAAATGCATCTTTGTAGCCCTTACTCCATTCCATAGTGTGGCCTAGCTCTTATTCCATTCCATAGTGTGGCCTAGCTATTATTCCATTCCATAGTGTGTCCTAGCCCTTACTCCATTCCATAGAGTGGCCTAGCTCTTACTCCATTAGTTCATAGTGTGGATAGTGTGGCCTACCCTTACAACCATTCCATAGTGTGGGCCTACCCTTACTCCATTACATGAGTGGCCTAGCTCTTACTCCATTCCATAGTGGGCCTAGCCCTTACTTACTCCATTTCATAGTGTGGCCTAGCCATTACTTATTCCATAGTGGTGCCTAGCCCTTACTCCTTCCATAGTGTGGCCTAGCCCTTACTCCATTCCATAGAGTGGCCTAGCTCTACTCCATTCCATAGTGGGACCTAGCCCTTACCCATCCAAGTGGCCTACTTACTCCATTCCATAGGTGTGGCCCAGCCATTACTCCATTCCATAGGTGGCCTCCTCTTACTCCATTCCATAGTGTGCCCAGCCCTTACTCTCATTCCATAGAGTGGCCTGCTCTTACTCCATTCCATAGTGTGACCTAGCCCTTACTCCATTCCAAAAAGTGGCCTAGCTCTTACACCATTACATAGTGTGCCTGCCCTTACTCCATTCAAAGTTGGCTAGCTCTTACTCCATTCATAGTGTGGCCAGCCCTTATTCCATTCCATATAGTGGCCTAGCTCTCTCTCCATTTCATAGTGTGGGCCTAGCCCTTTATTCCATTCCATATAGTGGCCTAGCTCTTACTCCATTCCATGTGTGGCTTAGCTCTTACTCCCTTCATAGTGTGGCCTAGCCCTTATCCTACTCCATTCATATATGGCCTAGCTCTTCTACTCCATTTCATAGTGTGGCCTAGCCCTTAATCCATTCCATATGTGGGCCTAGCCCTTACTCATTTCATATGTGCCTACCCTACTCCATTCCATAGTGTGGCCTAGCCCTTTCTCCATTCCATAGTGTGGCCTAGCCCTTACTCCATTCCAAGTGTGGCCTAGCCCTTACTTATTCCATATGTGGCCTAGCCCTACTCCATTCATAGAGTGCCTAGCTCTAACCATTTCATAGTGTGGGCCTACCCTTACACCATTCCATAGTGTGCCCTAGCCTCTACCCATTACATAGAGTGGCCTAGCTCTTACTCCATTTCATAGTGTGGCCTAGCCCTTACTCCATTTCATAGTGTGGCCTGCCCTTACTATTCCATAGTGGTGGCCTAGCCCTTACTCCTTCCATGTGTGGCCTAGCCCTACTCCATTCCATATGTGGCCTAGCTCTTACATACACATTCAATAGTGTGGCCTAGCCCTTACTCCATCTCATAGAGTGGCCTAGCTCTTACTCCCTTTCATAGTGTGGCCTAGCCCTTACTCCATTTCATAGTGTGGCCTAGCCCTTACTTATTCCTAGTGTGGCCTAGCCCTTACTCCATTCCATAGTGTGGCCTAGCCTTACTCCATTCCAGATAGTGGCCTAGCTCTTACTCCATTCCATAGTGTGACCTAGCCCTTAACCATTCCATAAAGTGGCCTAGCCCTTACTCCTCCAAAAAAGTGCCCTAGCTCTTACAACATTACATAGTGTGGCCTAGCCCTTACTCCATTCCATAGTGTGGCTTAGCTCTTACTCCATTTCATATAGTGGCCTAGCTCTTACTCCATTTCATAGTGTGGCCTAGCCCTTACTACATTCCATAGTGTGGCCTAGCCGTTACTCCATTCCATAGTGTGGCCTAGCCCTTTCTCCATTCCATTGTGTGGCCTAGCCCTTACTCCATTCCATAGTGTGGCCTAGCCCTTACTTATTCCATAGTGTGGCCTAGCCCTTACTCCATTTCATAGAGTGGCCTAGCCCTTACTTATTCCATAGTGTGGCCTAGCCCTTACTCCATTCCATAGAGTGGCCTAGCTCATACTCCATTTCATAGTGTGGCCTAGCCCTTACACCATTCCATAGTGTGGCCTAACCCTTACTCCATTACATAGAGTGGCCTAGCTCTTACACCATTCTATAGTGTGGCCTAGCCCTTACTCCATTACATAGAGTGGCCTAGCTCTTACTCCATTTCATATTGTGTCCTAGCCCTTACTCCATTTCATAGTGTGGCCTAGCCCTTACTTATTCCATAGTGTGGCCTAGCCCTTACTCCATTCCATAGTGTGCCTAGCCCTTACTCCATTCCATAGAGTGGCCTAGCTCTTACTCCATTCCATATGGGACCTAGTCCTTACTCCATTCCATAGAGTGGCCTAGCTCTTACTCCATTCCATAGTGTGGCCTAGCCCTTACTCCATTCCATAGAGTGGCCTAGCTCTTACTCCATTCCATAGTGTGACCTAGCCCTTACTCCATTCCATAGTGTGGCCTAGCCCTTCCTCATTTCATAGTGTGGCCTAGCACTTATTCCATTCCATAGTTTGGCCTACCTTCCTCCATTCCATAGAGGCGGCCTACCCCTTACTCCATTACTAGAGTGTGCCTAGCTCTTACTCCATTTCAAAGTGTGGCCTAGCCCTTACCACTCATAGTGGCCTAGCCCTTACTCCATACATAGAGTGGCCTAGCTCTTACTCTCCATTCCATAGAGTGGCCTAGCCCTTACTCCATTTTATAGTGTGGCTTATCCTTACTCCATTTCAAGTGTGGCCTAGCCCTTATTCCATTCCTATAGTGGCCAAGCTCTTACTCTCTCTCATTCATAGTGTGGCCTAGCCCTACTCTCCATTCCATAGTGTGGCCTAGCCCTTACTACTCATCCATAGTGTGGCCTACCTTTCTCCATTCCATTGTATGGCCTAGCCCTTACTCCATTCCATAGTGTGGCCTACCCTTACCCATCCATATGTGGCCTAGCTCTTACTCCATTTCATAGTGGGCCTAGTTCTTATTCCATTCCATAGTGTGGCTGCTCTTACTCCTTTCATAGTTTGACCTAGCCTTACTCCATTCCAAGAGTGGCCAGCTCTTACACCATTCCATAGTGTGCCTAGCCCTTACTCCATTCCATAGAGTGGCCTAGCTCTTACTCCATTTCATAGTGTGGCCTAGCCGTTACTCCATTCCATAGTGTGGCCTCGCCTTACTCCATTCCATAGTGTGCCCTAGCCCTTACTCCATTCCATATGTTGGCCTACCCTTACTCCATGCCTAGAGTGGCCTAGCTCTTACTCCATTCCATAGAGTGGCCTAGCCCTTACTCCATTTTATAGTGTGGCTTAGCTCTTACTCCATTTCATAGTGTGGCCTAGCCCTTATTCCATTCCATAGTTGGGCCTAGCCTTACTACATTTCATAGTGTGGGCCTAGCCCTTACTCCATTCCATAGTGTGGCCTAGCCCTTACTCCATTCCATATTGTGGCCTAGCCCTTTCTCCATTCCATAGTATGGCCTAGCCCTTACTCCATTCCATAGTGTGGCCTAGCCCTTACTTATTCCATAGTGGGCCTAGCCCTTACTCCATTCCATAGTGTGGCCTAGCCCTTACTCCATTCCATATTTAGCCTAGCTCTACTCTCCATTCATAGTGTGGCCTAGCCCTTACTCCATTCCATAGTGTGGCCTAGCCCTTACTCCATTCCAAGTGTGACCTAGCCCTTACCATCCTGTGCCTAACTCTTACTCCATTTCATAGTGTGGCCTAGCCCTTACTCCATTCCATAGATTGGCCTAACTCTTACTCCATTTCATGTGTGGCCTCCCTTACTCCTTCCATAGTGTGGCCTAGCCCTTACTCCATTCCATGTGTGACCTAGCCCTTACTCCATTCCATAGTGTGGCCTAGCTCTTACTCCATTGCATAGTGGTGGCCTAGCCCTTACTCCATTCCATAGATTGGCCTAACTCTTACTCCCATTTCATAGTGTGGCCTAGCCCTTACTCCATTCCATAGTGTGGCCTAGCCCTTACCCATTCCATAGTGTGCCTAGCCCTTACTCCATCCATAGTGTGGCCTAGCCCTTACTCCATTCCATAGTGTGGCTTTAGCCCTTACTCCATTCCATAATATGGCCTAGCCCTTACTCTATTCCATAGTGTTGCTTTAGCCCTTACTCCATTCCATATAGTGCCTAGCTCTTACTCTATTTCAAGTGTGGCCTAGTTCTTATTCCATTCCATAGAATGGCCTAGCTCTTACACCATTCCATAGTGGGGCCTAGCCCTTACTCCATTTTATAGTGTGGCTTAGCTCTTACTCCATTCATAGTGTGTGCCTAGCCCTTACTCCATTCCATAGAGTGGCCTAGCTCTTACTCCATTTCAAAGTGTGGCCTAGCCCTTTACTCCATTTCATAGTGTGGCCTAGCCTTACTCCATTCATAGTGTGGCCTAGCCCTACTACTCCATTCCATATGTGGCCTAGCCTTACTCCATTCCATTGTGTGGCCTAGCCCTTACTCCATTCCATAGTGTGGCCTAGCCCTTACTCCATTCCATAGTGTGGCCTAGCCCTTACTCCATCCATATTGTGGCCTAGCCTTACTCCATTCCAAGCCTTTACTACATTCCATAGTGTGGCCTAGCCCTTACTCCACTCCATAGCCTTTACTACATTCCAAGTGTGGCCTAGCCCCTTACTCATCCCTATCCATCTTGTAGTGTGCCTAGCCCTTACTCTATTCCATAGTGTGGCCAAGCCCTTACTCCTTTCCATAGTGTGGCCTAGCCCCTACTCCATTCCATAGTGTGCCTAGCCTACACCATTCCATAATGTGGCCTAGCCCTTACTCCATTCCATAGTGTGGCCTAGCCCCTACTCCATTCCATAGTTTGGCCTAGCCCTTCCTCCATTCCATAGTGTGGCCGGGCCTTCTTACTCCACCCATAGTGTTGCCTAGCCTTACTACTCCGTAGTGTGGCCTAGCCTCTTACTCCATCTTGTAGTGTGGCCTAGCCCTTACTCCATTCCATAGTGTGGCCTAGCCCTTACTCCATTCCGTAGTGTGACCTAGGCCTTACTCCATTCCATATTGTGGCCTAGCCCTTACTCCTTTCATAGTGTGGCCTAGCCCTTACCTCCTTTCCATATGTGGCCTAGCCCTACTCCATTCCATAGTGTGCCTAGCCCTTACTCTCCTTCCATAGTGTGGCCTAGCCCTTACTCTACACATCCGTAGTGGTCCTAGCCCTTACTACCCTCTTGCAGTGTGGCCTAGCCCTTACTCCATTCCGTAGTGTGACCTAGCCCTTACTCCATTCCATAGTGTGGCCTAGCCCTTACTCCTTTCCATAGTGTGGCCTAGCCCTTACTCCATTCCATAGTGTGGCCTAGCCCTTACACCATTCCATAATGTGGCCTAGCCCTTACTCCATTCCGTAGTGTGGCCTAGCCCTTACTCCATTCCATAGGGTGTCCCAGCTTTTACTCCATTCCATAGTGTGTCCCAGCTTTTACTCCATTCCATAGTGTGACCTAGTCCTTACTCCATTCCATAATGTGGCCTAGCACTTACTCCATTCCATAGTGTGTCCCAGCTTTTACTCCATTCCATAGTGTGACCTAGTCCTTACTCTATTCCATAGTGTGGCCTAGCACTTACTCCATTCCATAGTGTGCCTAGCCCTATCCTCATTCCATGTGTGGCCTAGCCCTTACTCCATTCCATAGTGTGGCCTAGCCCTTACTTCCATTCCATAGTGTGTCCCAGCTTTTACTCCATTCCATAGTGTGGCCTAGCCCTTACTCCATTCCATAGTGTGGCCTACCCTTACTCCATTCCGTAGTTGTGGCCTAGCCCTTACTCCATTCCATAGTGTGTCCCAGCTTTTACCCATTCCATAGTTTGGCCTAGCACTTACTCCATTCCTTAGTGTGGCCTAGCACTTACTCCATTCCAAGTGTGGCCTAGCCCTTACCCATTCCATAGTGTGCCTAGCCTTACTCCATTCCATAGTGTGGCCTAGACCTTACTCCATTCCATAGTGTGTCCCAGCTTTTACTCCATTGCATAGTGTGGCCTAGCCCTTACTCCATTCCATAGTGTGGCCTAGCCCTTACTCCATTCCATAGGTGTGCCAGCCTTACTCCATTCCGTAGTGTGGCCTAGCCCTTACTCCATTCCATAGTGTGTCCCAGCTTTTACTCCATTCCATAGTGTGGCCTAGCCCTTACTCCATTCCATAGTGTGGCCTAGCCCTACCCATTCCATAGTGTGGCCTACCCTTACTCCATTCCATAGTGTGTCCCAGCTTTTACTCCATTCCATAGTTGACCTAGTCCTTCTCCATTCATAGTGTGGCCTAGCCCTTACTCCATTCCGTAGTGTGGCCTAGCCCTTACTCCATTTCATAGTGTGACCTAGTCCTTACTCCATTCCATAGTGTGCCTAGCCCTTACTCCATTCCATAGTGTGGCCCAGCCCTTACTCCATTCCATAGTGTGACTAGCCCTTACTCCATTCCATAGTGTGGACCTAGTCCTTACTCCATTCCATAGTGTGGCCTAGCCCTTACTCCATTCCGTAGTGTGGCCTAGCCCTTACTCCATTCCATAGTGTGACCTAGTCCTTACTCCATTCCATATGTTGGCCTGCACTTACTCCATTCCGTAGTGTGGCCTAGCCCTTGATCCATTTCATGACTGTTATATTTTATCTTATTGCTCAGGAAAAGGCATAGGAGTCAACAGAACGTACGGGGTAGGATAGGTACCAGAATACAACAATTGAGGCTAATGACAACACACAGATGCAATCACCAGCTGTAACCGAGGATATTCTGCCTGCCCAGAAGACATCTAAGCTCTTTTTAAAGTTCACATAGTGAACAGAACTACGTGAACTGTGAATGCGGAAAGCAGCTCACCCTAATTAATCACAACTGCTGGAGGATCAATATTTTCCACATCAAGATTAACTTTACAAAAGAAACATGGAAAACCTGGCTCTCCCCCTCAGGCCCATTTATAACAACTTTAAAATAACGAATAACACAATTCTCTAGAAACACAGGGCTGAAAACAAACCATTCAGTTTAAATGGTGTCACATGGAATCCTCTGGGAGCCAATACAGTATCTAGATAATCCCCAGGCTATTCATCCAGGAAGAAATGAAGAGTTTGCATAACATACAATCTGGAGACTCGGTTTATTTGGCGTTTATGTTTATTAAAGTCAGAGTTAACTTGGATTTGTACCTTACAGGATTAATATTAACAGTGCGCAGGGAAATGATTTGTCTCAGTGGATCATCAAACAGTAATCTGACTTTGATAAAGTTCCAGTTGACAGGTTACAACATGCAAGGTGTTTCTTGCTATAGTCCAGGTGATCTGGATTGTTATATCTTGTGTTGTGACACTAATGTGTATTTAATGAAAACAATCTGCTGGGAATAGTGTTCATCACCAGGTTTACCTGCCCCATTGAATCTTGGGTGTTTGTTTTAAAGCCTATAGATTATTATACATGAAATGGCCATTTTCCCCATAGATATAAAATGGAGACTTGACTATAAATGTGTTACCTACACTGCTTCCCTCCATATCATGTCTGTGAGCTGGATTTGTTATTTTCTCTGTAGCTTTATATGGTTGGAAAAAAATCCATTTACACAGAATGTGTGATTCCTTACTAGCAGTGTTGACCTCACATGGCTGTAAAAACACCAATACTGGGGAGCAGAGATGATTGTGCTTAGCTGCAACCTTTAGTAATAACATAGACTAGGTTTTATAGTCTTTTACATGTCTTCAGAGGGTCTTTACATGCTCAGAAAGGGAGACTGGTGTTGTATAGTAGTCGTAAGGAATACATTAGCAGAAGAGGTAAAAACAATAAGGACTTATCCAGTCACAGAGAGGGTGATCCTAGCATGGAAACCACTTTGTTTTACATTATGCACTGGCAAAACAGCTTTGATGTCTCTGAAAGTCAGTATTAAGCCCCTGGGTGTGGTTTTAATTCCCTTATAAGCCGGTTTGCTTTTAAGACAGACGATCATTTAAAGAACAAACTATAAAAATATGTGTGCAGTGTAAATTAACCTCAGCAAATCTCTTTTTTCAGTTGGTTCTCACAGCATTAGCTCAGATAAAATGCTAAAAAGGATAATTTATTCATGAAGTGGCCTTGACCTTAAAGATCCAGCCTACTCTTATTTTGGGCTGCAAGCTTGTTTCCCAAGGGCAATTTTATAGGATGCTTCATATTTTTACTGCATAACGGGAACCCTTCTTCCTCTTCTTTAAAGCTTCCAACCTATGACCCAAATACACATAGTTATCATACAAAATTGACCGCCAATGTACTTTAATTTATGGTTGGTAAGGGTTCCCCTTAAAGGTGAATATACCTAATGTAACTACTAATTCAAATTGTCTGTCTTGTCTTCTGGGTTTCGAATGACTTAACATGGCGTGAGAAAAGAGTCCTGTCCGGTTTTGGCAATTAAACATTTCTGTAATATCTTGTTAGATGTGATGTAATATCTGACCTTTTCTGACAAGATCTAATCATTCTCAAATAGTTGAAACCGATGATTTATTGTATGTAATATGATTCAGTACAGTACATAGTCAATTACGGTCCTGGGATTACACATGTTATATCCCAAGGTCTTTAAAGACTTGTATGAAAATAGATCTAGCCTGTTCGCCAAGATCTGGTTTCATTTTACGTTAAAAAACATTTCTCTGACAAGACCTTTTTTTTTTTTTTTTACACTATAACCCAACTTCTTCTGCTAGGAAATAATCATTACTCTTCACGTTTTAACATCTTAACACAATTAAATACACATTTTCATAGGTGACATTCATTGTTGAGAGTCTTGCTCAAACATATTTTTATTAGGAACAGTTTTAAAAATGGTTTTAATTGAGGAATTACATTTCAGTATGGAGTGCCAAATCTTCGGAACCATCAGTTCATTCCAAATTAAAAGTTCAAAAATCCGAAGAGGATCCCAATAGAAGTCGATAGGACCAAAGTTCCAAAAGTTTAGAGAAAAAAAAACATTGTTTTATTTCTAGTTAATATCAATATTAACTATGTTCTTATTGTGAAATAGTCTGGGAACCGATTCACAGAAATAAATAGATGATTCCAAAAGATTCACTTTCTCTCAGCAGCTATTATACGATAAAGTTCTGAGCTCAATATCAAATTTCCGGTATTGATTATTTGAGGTCTTGGTCATTTGAAATATCAAAATCAAAGATATCAACAATCAGAACCTCGACTGATGAAAATTCTAACAAAAAATTCTGAAAAAAACCCCCAAAACAAACTATCACGAATAATCTATAAACTCATTGAAAATTTTCTGTTTAAAAAATACTAAAGGCTTCAGGGAACTAGCATTTCGAATCAGATCTGGGTTGGAAGCAGACCGAACCCATCCCTAGCGACAACGCAAACTTTCCTCTACATCACAAACCACACACTGTCTACTTGTTTGTTTATTTGGTGTGCACATATTAGGGTTATTCAATAAATTCTTATCGTTTAAAATGTTGGTTAATTTACCTACCCCAACTAATCAGTCTTATTTAACGTTTGAAAGCTAACATCTGATTGGTTGGGGCAAAATTACACCATTTAAATGATAAGAACTTTTATTGAATCTCCTGATTGTTTCTAAAGATATATTTATACTATGTTGTGCCACTACTACATATACTGTAGCTCTATAGTCTATAATCCCGAAAATTAAAAAAAATTGCATGTGTAGCACTTGCACTTTATGTTAATGGGATCTGAATACAACTAGTGGTGTAATATAAACAGCAATCCATCAGCACCTAGCCTTTCTCTATACTTAATATTAAGCAATAATTACCTTTGTTCTTGCGTAGAAGTCCTTGTTTCCTACAGGATAACTATCCCACTGGGTGCGCTGTGAAACTACTGTTCAATTGTCATTTGCCTGCCCCTGATTATAAATTATTATTATTGTCCCCATTCTGGCACAGAAAGCTGGCCATTCCCACCATGCAGTCAATCAAGGCTGACATCACAGCCAATAATTTACTTTAGTTTTACATGTTGCCTCCTCTGCACATGCTCAAACTTGTAAAAGCTCATTAAGCAGAGGGAGAGGCAGATACCTTTGTCAAACAGGAATAGAACTTATCAATAAATACCTGTTACAAAGATATTAATAAATTGGAAAAATAGCAGTTGGTGTTCCAGACAGAAAAATGACAAGTCACCAGTTTTTTTGTTTTAAAGGGTAGGGATGCCCTTTAAGGTGTCCAAGTATATTATAGATCAGGTTCTTGATGTAGGGAATTCAATTTACCACTAAACAATCAGTAAGTATGGATGTACAACCAAATATTTTATCTTTTTTTCCCTTCAGTTTAACAAGGACAGTAATATTTGCATGGTTATAAAACAAGGTACCACCTAAAAACCAAAACCTTTCCATTGATTTCACAGAGGATGTAATACTTCTTTAAACATTATAAATAATAATTGTCGCAGCGATATTTTTTGTGGAGAGGAAAAGAAAGTATACAAGGAAGAGACTATGCACATACTCTATATTAACCTGAGAGACATTAGATGTCATCACCTCCTTCTACTAGGATATTAGTAGGCTGTATCTCTAATAGGGATTACATTCCTTTTTCACCTTTAAACAATTCTGCTAATATCGTGTATTGTTGCTTTTTGACCAGGCAAAAATGTACACCGCGATCAAAAAGTCTGATACCATCCGATTTGGCACTTTGACTTCAGTGTCATTTAATACCTTACACTTGGCTGGACTGGGTTTAATCTTTCTCTCATTGCTTGTGAAGTTCTCATTCATCCAGGTCATGGTATATCTGTAATATTTATTCATCCAGGTCATGGTATATCTGTATATTCATTCTCCAGGTCATGGTATCTGTAATATTCACATCAGCAGGTATATCTGTAATATTCATCATCCAGGTCATGGTATCTGTATATTCATTCATCCAGGTCATGGTATATCGTTAGATCATATCGTATCGTTATGTATATCTGTAATATTCATTCATCCAGGTCATGGTATATCTGTAATATTCATTCATATCCCGGTCATGGTATATCGTCGTAATATTCATTCATCCAGGTCATGGAATATCTGTATATTCATTCATCCAGGTCATGGTATATCTGTAATATTCATCCATCCAGGTCATGTAGATCTGTAATATTCATTTATCCAGGTCATGGTAGATCTGTAATATTCATTCATCCAGGTCATGGTATATCTGTAATATTTATTCATCCAGGTCATGGTATATCTGTAATATTCATCCATCCAGGTCATGGTATATTCGTAATATTCATCCATCCAGGTCATAGTAATATCTGTATATTCATTCATCCAGGTCATGGTATATCTGTAATATTTATTCATCCAGGTCATGGTATCTGTAATATTCATCCATCCAGGTCATGGTATATCTGTAAATATTCATTTCATCCAGGTCTTGGTATATCTGTAATATTCATTCACCCGTTCATGGTATATCTGTAATATTCATTCATCCAGGTCATGGTTATATCTGTAATATTCATTCATCCAGGTCATGGTATATCTGTAATATTCATTCATCCAGGTCATGTATATCTTTAATATTCATCCATCCAGGTCATGGTATATCTGTAATATCATTCATCCAGGCATGGTATATCTGTAATATGTATTCATCCAGGTCATGGTATTCGTAATTTCATCCATCCGGTCATGGTATATCTGTAATATTCATTCATCCAGGTCATGGTATAATCTTTAATATTCATTCATCCAGGTCTGTTGTATATCTAATATCTGTACTATTCCTTCACCCAGGTCATGGTTTTATCTGTAATATTTATTCACCAGGTCAGGTATATCTGTAATATTCTCCATCCAGGTCAGGTTATCTGTAATATCTCACGCATAATCCAGGTCCTGGTATATCTGTAATATTCATTCATCCAGTCTTGTATATCTGTATAATTCATTCACCAGGTCATGGTTTAAATCTGTATAATTCATGTCATCCCAGGTCATGGTTATCTGTAATATTCATTCATCCAGTCATGGATCTGTATATTCATTCAAGTCAGGATATCTGTATTCAGTCATCCGTCATGGTATATCTGTCGATCTGTTGACTATTGAAAAACAGATACTTTCTCTGAATTATTATTCGTTCAGTTATTAAAGGTTTGACTTAAAATAAATATTTTACCTTATTCACATTCCATAGGGGATCCTTATTTATCTAAGATAATCAACCAAGTAAGGCTTGTTCCATGTTTCCGTTTTAATCGACTTGTTATAGAAAATGAAGAATAGTTGATTGAAAATGATTGAACACAGAGACACACGGAAATCCATTTAGATTCCTTATTAAATGATTCCTTTATTAACACAATTTGTTTTATAAATAAGATATTTTACTAATGTGAATTGTAACTGATTTTCAGTATGCATGTTTGTAAATACAATCGAACAAAAATAATTGAAATGTCTTGTAAAACTGTCTGTACATTTGTCTGGAATTCTCAGACCTGACCGCTAAATATTCAGCCGATTTAACATTTATATGGATCACTTCTATTTGATCAAACACAAAAAGGAATCCAATTTAAAGGGCAAGTTCAGTACTAATGAAAAATTGTATAAAGGTAAATTACCCACCCCAAAACTACAATAGTTATAAAGCTGAAATATATAAGTGCAACCAGAAATTAGTTAACCAAAGTAATCAGATGTTTCTAAACCCTATAGCCATATGTTTTAGGTGGGTACTTGAAATACAATTTTAAAAAAAAGGAGATTTAATTTCCAATAGAGGAATGTGACATTCTGAGAATTTCCTAACCCTGATATTTGAAATTCTTAAGCAAGATAAAGATCTTTTGATACATCAATACAGACCATTGGTAACGATTTGATGAATGGAATTAATATGTTTCTTGCTTGTTTTTAGTAGAAAATTTTTCTGTCAGCAACTAACTGATATAACTAGCAATGACATGCATCAAACATCCTACACTCCCTAAATCTCCACAAAAAAAGAGATAAAATATCAATCATAATACATACGATTTTGACCCAATAAACTGTAGCACTAGAATTAATTTCAGTAATAATTAATAGCCTTGGCCTTATAGGCACAGATTCAAGCACACTATTTAGTGATACATTCTAATGGCAGTGTGTAATAGTTTATATCATATGTAGTTTTATGTGTTATATTTATATTACATTCTATACTTTACTTTTCTTTGATGCTACAAGTACACCAACACTAACTAAAATCAACCCCAACTGTCAAATGAAAGCCAATAGAGAAGGCTGTCTCCTAGTGTTAACAGGGTTAAAGCCACAGCACCCAATTTCCCTGGATGGTGTGAGCAGAGGCTAAGTAAAGTTCAAATCTCTTGTGCTGCTCTCACTTAGCCCCACCACTGCCCAACCTTTCTAATCTGTTTACTTAATGGAAACTATACAGTTCCTACCATTTTCCTCCAATAAACCCAATACAAATACCCGGTGTAAAACATAAACCACAAGATCCATACCACTGGGTTTATCTTAGATCACCTAACAACGCCCCCACGTAAGTCCAAACCATGCATGTGAACATGCACTTCCTGCAGCGCTTTGGTAATTGTAACTTAAAGATGGTAGCAAAATAATCTAAAATAAGCCCAAGGTGGGGGACTGTTAGAGAGGGAGGGTAGGTAGAATTGTGTGTTTCTGGGATCACAGGGAGATAAGTAACTAAAATAATCTCAGTGTTTTGTGGTAGGGAATGTAATATAGATTTTTTTTAATGGGGATGGACATTCCCTTATTCTAAATCTTCTGTCTGATACTTTAAAGCTCAAGCCTACTGTTAGAAGATTATTAACTAAATGAACGTTCTGTTCCCCTTGGTGTCAATGTTCCTGGCAGTTTGTTCTATGCAGTATTACACATATATTTAGAATTTTTAAAACAGCTCATCAGGGCTCAAACAACATTGTAATGCAATCCTTTTGAAAGCCCTGCAGCAACAGTAAGAATATTTAAAGGGCATTTCCACTCCCAAAACTATAAAATTTAATTCACCACTGGCCCCACTTTGTAGTGTTAAAAAATCCTTACCTTACCTCTCTGCTCCAAATGGTTCCCCTGCAGTGCCTGTTCAAAGTCCCAGAAAGTGTAGTGTAGGAGCTGTCTGGTGTTCATCCGGTCCCCTACTTCCCTACCCTCAACAAGGACTTTGAAAATGCAGAGGAGCCCGCCCACCCCCCTCCTCCTCCTGCCCAAGCTATCTTTGTTAAACTGTGCCCTAGCTTTAAACAATTTTGCTGTAGTATAGGGCACCATATCCCACCCCCAACCGCCAGGTTTGATTGTCAAAAAAAAGATCTGAATGGTGTTACATGCCTTCATTCCCCCGGTGTTCAGCAAAGCTCCCCCTCTGTTCCGGCAGGCAGAGGGACGAGATCTGAGCTTTGGGGGGAACAAAGGATTTTAGTACAGTTCTGATCCTTTTATTTTTTACAACTGAACCTGGCGGTTGGGCCCTACATTACAGCAAGGTTTTTTCCAAGGGTGGAGATACCCTAAAAATGATTGTTTCTTGAAGAACTATAATTCTGGCCATACACTACTTTGATGTTTGATTTGACCTTTGTCCTCTAAAGAGAATCCAGTAGTTTTATTTTCCAATGTTCCCTACCTGGCCCATTCATTTTGACATCAGAAGTTGATAAACAAAAAAAGGGTCCAGTCTAACATGCTAAACCATAGGAGATCGTCATGAGAACATCGGAGGTAAGTTCCTTATGTATGAGCACATTAAGTTTTTTAGTAGATGTTTGTGATTTGTATACTGAATATATATGTGAAATTCATCAATTTCATTGCTTAAAGAATTATAAAACACAATACTGAAATAGTTAATAGAAAAGTAAATTTATGAAGAGCTATATACACAGGATTATTCAATAAAAGTTCTTATCTTTTAAATGGTGCTAATTTAGCCCCAACCAATCAGATGTTAGGTTTCAAATGTCAAATAAGATCTGATTGGTTGGGGCAAAATTGCACCATTTTAAACGATAAGAACTTTTATTGAATCTCCCGGTAAATCTTTAAAGGACAACTAAACTGTAAAAATTACTTTTTAAAAATGAAAAGTACCTGGGAAAGGGACGTTCTTTGATAAGCTACACAACACAGTTTTCATCTACTGCCAGGTTTGCCCTGGGGCCTTCCTATATTAAACATAGTCTGAAGCCTGGCAACAGTTTTCTTTGTGCTGCCGCTCTTCTCATAGAAATTATATTGAGAGGTAGAAATTACCAATCCTGCCTCCTGCCCCGGTACTTTCTTTTTAACCATTTTTGAAAAAAGTTTATGCGTACTTATTTCTCCTTAAATGGTGAAGCTCAAATATTTACATTAATAAAATTATTGTTTTTCTGACACCATCTGGCCTGCAGTAGTCAATTGTAGAGATGTTTATAAAAAAAATCTCCAAGAAATAACTATATATAAAGTACCACATCTCATTAGACCCAAGGATCGACCTAGTTGAGGAAACACTTTGAAACATAAATACATATTAGTGCTCGCTCATAAATGGTGGAATTCAATGCACACAACTGTGGGTTGCTGTTCCTGTAGTTTGACAGGCATCACTTGAAGATTGGAGAGATATCTTTGGATATATTTTAGGAAACACACCACCACATAAATCATGTCCAAGCAGAGAGGACTGGCAAACTCTGTTTTTTAATTTATTAATACTAAGTTTGGCATTAACCACTATTTGAGGGTGTTCTCACGCAATGATATGGGGACCACCATATTGGATGCACCATATAGCAACAGAATGATTAATAAGGAAAGGGAGGTGCACTAACCTCAACAAAGGATATATTATGTTTTCTTTGCAAAACAGCACTAAAGCTTGAGACACAGCCAACCACTCGCCCAATATTCTGGTTGATGTGTATGAGTATTGGATGTGACGTTCAGACATAAACGGCGAATTGAAAAAAGAAGACTGGATATGTTGGAAATAGCCAGAAAAAAAGAAAAGGCAGTCCAAAGGATCATACAGTATATGCCAGCAACATGGGCTAGAAGATGCTTCTAACAGTACTTGGAAGCATGGAAGCAATTAAAATGGGCCGGACCGGCAGCTTCTCCTGTGATTGGCTGAGACGCGATGTACAAGAGCACAAGAAGCGCGCTGGGAAAGATGGCTGGGTTAGTACTGTTAGAAGCATTTTGGATTTTAGAACCTCGCAAGGTCAAGTTTTGGGGTGTTACCAACCAAATATAAATAGGTTTCACATACTGTATCTGGGACCGGTAGTTTCATACCATATATATATATTAAAATATATAAATAAAATAAAAATGCAAAAATAATATACAGTAAAGGACAATGAAACACTTTTTTACTCTCATCAATTCATTTATATTAGACAAAATATTAATTTTAAAAAATTATTTTAAGCCTGTGAGTTAAATTAAATAAGAAACCCAACTGTATTTTATTGCATCCTCTTTAATAACTTTTATCACATTTCCTTGACTCTAACTCATTTATTACGCTGCACAAAGTTCCACTATCACTAATTAATTGATCCTGATCTCAGCTTCCTCTTAGAACTTTGACTTTGCTGTGGTTTTAAAGATGATGCTCCGATTCTGTAATTAAAAGTGTTCTTTTGACCTTTCAACTAGTTTGGCCTTCACGAACAGAAGAGGACAATTAAAAAATAGGACTTTTTATAGGTGATAACTCATCCTCCAAAACTGTTAGTAAATATTTCTTCCTATAATTGCAAGTATAAAATTGTACCATGCTAGCCATGATGAAAGCAAGACATAGAGTAATACCTGAGAGTAATATTGGCTAAATAATTTAAAATGCAAGCTTTCAAATCACTTAAAGGGCATGTCCACCTCCAAAACGTAAATTAAAACCTCATACTGGCCCCACTGTGTAGTGTTAACAAATCCTACCTTACATCTCTGCTCCTTATGGTTCTCCTGCACTGCCTTTTCAAAGTCCGAAAGTGAAGAGTAGAAGCTGTCAATGAGTCATCCGCTGCCTGCTATTTCCCTAACCTCAACAAGGCAGTGACATGTGCTGGAACCCTATCCCAACCCCCAACCCCACCCCCCTCCCTCCCACCATCTGGATTCATCCTCTGCAGCCGTGGCACTTGGCATGAATCCTTTGGAAATAAGGTAGAAAGCTTGCGTTTTTATTTTAGTTGGCCCATAAAAGTTTTACATTTATCCAAGATGTCTTTGCTTCCTATAACTGTAAATTTTTTTTTTTATTACTAATTAGAAAGTAGATTAAACGGATAACATTTTAAGAGAGAAATGGCTAAAAAGAAAGGTTAACTGCTATAGGGTGGGGTGCCACTGTATGAGTCATAAATAGGTTAACTAGTTATTTCTACCGAACTGAACTGCCTGTGTCCTATCCCACTTGAAAAGCTTGGCACACTAAGCAAGTGGTTAGCAGTAGAGATGAACAAAACAGACAAATTTCTTTCAGACAGTGGTTCCCGCCAAACCTCCAAAAAACATTTTTCAAATATTTTAAAACTTAAATTCTGTCAGATCCACGAATCTTCACCAAGTTCTGAATCAACCAAGGTTTGTTTTGAAAATTGAGACTTATCTCTAGTTAGCATTGCCGAGACCTTCTTATGGGACTCGTGGACAGCAGTGTGGTTTGTGTTGGTTGATGGCAGGTTCATTAACATAATGCCACAAAATATATATCGCTGAAAGCCTAGATGATAAAAAACAACAGCATTTTTAGATTAGTTTAGCTTTCCATGCGGTAAACCTCTTAACATTGTGCATTACGATTAAATGACAGATAAAAGTCCATAGTCTCACGTAAAAATAACTTAGTGGAATGTAGTATAAAAGCAGCAAACCTAGAACTTTTAGTGTCCCCCATAAATGTCCAAATTATTTTTCTATTGACACATGTCATGTTATACAGCTAAGATCTAAAGGAAATAAGCACCAATCATGAAACCCAATCCATACAGTATAGTGTTACAGGAGTATCCCACAACGCGACAATATATTATCAGCCTTCCTTTATTGCCTTTCGTGTTCCGATATCCAACAAAATGGTAGCCCTTGGGTAAAGTTTAGTATTTTTAGAGCTATCTCACAAAATTCAGTTTTAATTTGGCATGACTTCCATTAAATCATAATACACAATAACATCCAGGAGCACCTCTGCCATATGGTTGTAACAAGGGTTATTCCTAATGCAGGAATGCAAGCTTAAAGGGAATTGCCCTTGTAACTCCACATTAAAGTCTATTGTGGCTTAACTCCACAATAGAGACTGAGTAATCCAATATGAATACGCTCAGATGAGTATGTAGTTGGGTGCAGCCGCCCCTTGAACCCAGTGCTAATATAGAACCAACAATTCTCAAATATATACAGTATGGTTTGGAGAGGTGGTTTGGGTGCAGCTCAATCTGGACCCGATGGAGGATCATGAGTAGGCTTGTTACTTTGTGTGCACAGCATATTTTCTGAAGATCTGCATGTAAAATACAAATAGAACTTTTTTTTAGATTGTCTGGCAAAGGTCATGTGACTTAATTGATGTTATGAGCCCAAATCTGCATTTCACCATTTTAGATTGGCTGTGAACAAACATGTGACCACATGCAAGTAATTGCTAGAAAAAGGACACACATTGGCTATGACCTGTAGATCTGGGGTTAGTTGAGAGTTTTTTTTAGTTGTCTCTTTTTTCTCTAAAGTGGACAACTGTTTCTTCTTCTTGTTATGTTGGGTTGCCAAAGGCACAAATACAATGACATTATAAAGACCTGTCCTGTTACATAAGTCCAAATGTCTCTGCCCATATGTAAATATCTTTGTTAATGGTGACCTAATGTCCTATACATTACAGAGGATGCACAAGCACATTTACAATGTTTGATTTTGTGCAATTATAACAGTAAACCAATTAAGTATTACAACACCGAGTTTAAATAACTACTCCGGGTAGCAATTAGCAGTACAGGTAAACTTTATGTAAGCAGTTTATAAATGCTTCTATAATAAATGCAGCCAAAGACACACCATACACACTCCTAACATTGATGATATATGCTCACCAACATTTATTACAAAAATCTAGTTATAAACATTGATTGATCAAAATACTGACAGGCCTGGATTATTCATCATGAATTCATCCAAAAAAAGTCCGCAAGAACTTTTAAAAAGTCCTGACACACTGCCATGCGCATAAGAATACAGAGTCTGTCCTGACCCATCAGAGTACAAGGCAGAGGGGAACCTTCGTTCCCGGCTTCTGAACGTTTTATTAAGAATGGAAGGTAAGACACAGCTCCTTTAACTCCTGTTCTTCAATAATTGAATAGCACAAAGTGGTTTTAACCACTGGATGTCTATTGTTTTATATCCACTTATCCACACATAGCCAAACACACCACACACACACATAATTCCCAACAGGCACATTTTCCTTTTGCTAATATATGTGTGTTTGTGTGTTATAATAGAAAACCACATAACATTTGTCAGAAAGGAGGATAAGAAATTCAGATTTAACCTAAATTATCTGAACAATATAGCAATGACGCATTTAAGAAATGACGGACAAATTATGTTCTGTAAATCAGCACCCTGTTCACACTTTAACGCTTTCCTAAATTTGCACATGGGGATGTTCTGTGACAGCTTAGGCACACCTTTATTCCAATCACACCCTTATACTTGGCACCTGCCCATCCCGCTCTCGTGTGAGTTAAAAGGGGTTGATGAGATAACTCAGGTCCCAGATCTCCAGCAGCAAAAGCTTTTGTATTTACTTCTCAGCCCAACCTCATTTCATAGGCCGTCTCCATAATGTAGCTTGCACTTGTTTTAAGCCCTCATCAAAATCTTTTTATTTCTTTTTCATTCAACCAGGCTAATTTTCAAACATCTCTCCCCTCTAGCTTATCAACCAATAATGTTCAGAGATAGATTGCTGTGTCAAAACAGAGAAACATCTCTTAAGCATTTAACTTTCAATCCTGCATTCAGAAAGGCTTCCATTCCATGAAGATAACTCCAGCATGACCCCACTGTCTGGAAACACTTTAAGTGATTGCAGTCCTATAACCTCTGAACCGTGAGTGTGTAGTGAATATTTATCTAACTGGCCCTGATATTAGGTTGTTACAACATAAATTACACATTCCTGTGTGTAGACCAGCTACTGGATTTAAAAGCACTTTAAATTTGGCTGCTCTCGTACTTTACTCTGAGATTACATAAATCACTTGTCTATTAAAAATATACCAAGGCATAGTGCACACAGCAACCTTTTAGTCAGTTTGATAAATCAACGCTCCTTCTAACTTTAATACTATTAAAATGGAAATTCTTCTAATATAGCACATTATTTTTTTGCTTCATATATCATTGCCTGCATTCAAGGGGTTAGTCTACCCCTCAAATAAAATTATACTAAAATCACCCCCAACCCTAAATGTATAAAATCTAGTAGTCTAGTAGACCAGAGTTTCTCAACCAGGGTCCCCAAGAGCTGCTACAAGTTCTCGAATTCACAGTGAAAGGATGTAGACTATTTGTTCTATCTGATATTTTTGATGAATTAATAACAGGAAAGAAAGAAATAACATCTATAACTATTGCTATTTTGGGGGTGATTTACCTGTACACATTTTTTAATTTGAGGACTGGACTTGCCCATTAAAATGAATTACAGTATATATCTTACACAGTGCAGTCATGCAAAAGTTATTGTCTTGCTCCACACCTAGAAATAAACATCAATTGCTATAAGCTGTTGCTTTTAAATAACAATTATTAGTGAATGTTTTAATTACATTCACTTGATATACATTGTTCTGATAAATTCAAAGTGCCCAATGGAATCAAGCTGATTATGGGGGAGGCAACCTAGGCTGGTTTCCGGGGCTTGTGTGGAGGATGGGGCCAGGCTCGGGTAAAAGGCAACCAGTGTGTGCTTGCCCATCGCATCCTTCCCCTACTCTATGTTTTTGTGCCAATCCCCCTTTAGGCTTTCCCCCGCATACGCATCTCTTACTGATATCTTTGCACATTGGAAATGCCTAAAAAAAACAAACCTTGAGATAGCAAATTAAGTTACTAAGACATCTATAATAATGTTTTCCAATTATATTTTGCCGATAATGTTTTTATTGACAAAAGCTATATTTTATGTAATTAAATTCCATCAGGGAGATTCAATAAAAGTTCTTATCGTTAAAATGGTGCTAATTTTGCCTCAGCCATCAGATGTTAGCTGTCAAACATTAAATAAGATCTGATTGGTTGGGGCAAAATTAGCACCATTTTTAACGATAATAACTTTTATTGAACTCCCTACATATGATTTCTTATATTATTTACTCAGATTCTTTTTATTTTTGGAATTTTTGGATTTTTTCACTTTCAGCACTTTCTATTGCAATAGGATTTTGTGCCACTTGGGTTATTTTAAATTGAAAGTTGGGTTTACCAAAAAAAAATACAAAATAAAAATCTACAGTGAGTTTAATAACTATAGTATTGTGAGTTAAGCACTGAATTTTTAAGAACGCAAATTAAATAAAGCAACAAAATCTTCTGCATGCGCCATGCTCTTATAGAGAATTCTTCTGGAAAAAGTCCTTTTACTGTCATTGGTCGATCATAATAATCTTCAATGACTGCAGGTTAAACTCATTAATTTAAACTCTCCATTCTACTGGCATCTAGTAGTTTTCCTAATCTAATATATTTTTGTACAATAGGGGAAATATATCATTCTGCTAGGCAGGCTTAAGGATTTAACGTGACCCTCTATGATATCTTAGTGACAGGTCTCTGTCTGATATCAAATCTGGCAGCTTTGCTGTATCTGTTGAACTATGGTCATTTTATATTGGTGTGATAACCCTTCTTAAACTGCTCTTCTGGAATGTAATAAAGTAACAGTGTGTAGCTGGCTCTGATAATGCAGATAGGACTTCCTTAACATAAGCTGGATAAAATATTTCACAATGCATTTAGCGGGTAAAGATTTTCAGCAGACCCATTGAAGTCAATGGGAGTTGAAAAGTTTTGGCCTAAATGAAGATATAAATTGCAATGGTATTACTGTAAATGGCTCAGGAGGTCTGGGAAATGGTCGGGAACACGTATCAATGGCCAAAATCTTTTAAAAATATCCTCATTCCGTACCAGAAACTTCATGCTCTTCTGTTTTTGGCATTCTGCACAGTATTTCGAATTTTTTTAAATCCTAGAATTTTCGAATTTCAAAATTAAAAATTGTAGAAATTTTTCGAAATTTTTAAACATTTCCGAAAATAGTTCCGCAGTTTGAAAAATCTAAAAAATCAGAAATCCGAGTACTGGACCCTGAAATCCTCTTTCAGATTTGGTTCCATCTCTATTAGTGGGTTCCACTGCTTTCCAGGTTAAAGTGAACAATGTGCAAACTTGTGCTTATAGAATAATGTTGTATATTGTGAGAAAGTTGCTAATGCACAGAGACAGATCTCAACTAAAAACATAAAGAATGTGCACAAATAATAAATTGCTTCAATGCACTGAATTCTCTATCACAAAATTCCTATAGTACAAGCCCAGTACTAACGTAACAGTTACGTGATTTGTATACATCCTCTTTAACCCAGTGGTTACACATGCTACATGTCTTGTAGGAATTCATGCACGTTACAGGACACATTGTTAAACCTTAGCAGGGCAATTTACCAAGAGCCGCTTATCGTTCTGGGTAAATCTTGCAAACGAGATTTAATATCGCATTTGAGCATTTGGGTAATTCCAAAAGGGATTTACTCCAGCGTGATTTAACGCCGCTACTAGGCAGTAGTGTACTGTTTGCAGGGCTTTAAAACCAAATACCTACCCAGCGGTCGCCGATTGGTAAAAATCACCCTAGCCCTTACTCCATTCCATAGTGTGGCCTAGCCCTTCCTCCATTTCATAGTGTGGCCTAGCACTTATTCCATTCCATAGTGTGGCCTAGCCCTTACTCCATTCCATAGAGCGGCCTAGCCCTTACTCCATTACATAGAGTGGCCTAGCTCTTACTCCATTTCAAAGTGTGGCCTAGCCCTTACACCATTCCATAGTGTGGCCTAGCCCTTACTCCATTACATAGAGTGGCCTAGCTCTTACTCCATTCCATAGAGTGGCCTAGCCCTTACTCCATTTTATAGTGTGGCTTAGCTCTTACTCCATTTCATAGTGTGGCCTAGCCCTTATTCCATTCCATATAGTGGCCAAGCTCTTACTCCATTTCATAGTGTGGCCTAGCCCTTACTCCATTCCATAGTGTGGCCTAGCCCGCTAGCCCTTATTCCTTCCATATAGTGGCCTAGCTCTTACTACATTTCATAGTGTGGCCTAGCCCTTACTCCATTCCATAGTGTGGCCTAGCCCTTACTCCATTCCATAGTGTGGCCTAGCCCTTTCTCCATTCCATAGTATGGCCTAGCCTTATCCATTCCATAGGGTGGCCTAGCCTTACTATTCCATAGTGTGGCCTAGCCCTTACTCCATTCCAAGTGTGGCCTAGCCCTTACATTCCATTCCATATATTAGGCCTAGCTCTTACTCCATTTCATAGTGTGGCTCGCCATTACTCCATTCCATAGTGTGGCCTAGCCCTTACTCCATTTCATAGGTGACCTAGCCCTTACTCCATTCCATAGTGTGGCCTAACTATTACCATTTCATAGTGTGGCCTAGCCCTTACTCCATTCCAATAGATGGCCAACTCTTACTCCATTTCATAGTGTGGCCTAGCCCTTACTCCATTCCATAGTGTGGCCTAGCCCTTACTCCATTCCATAGTGTGACCTAGCCCTTACTCCATTCCATAGTGTGGCCTAGCTCTTACTCCATTCATAGTGTGGCCTAGCCCTTACTCCATTCCATAGATTGGCCTAACTCTACTCATTTCATAGGTGGGCCTAGCCCTTACTCCATTCCATAGTGTGGCCTAGCCCTACTCCATTCCATAGTGGAGCCCTTACTCCATCCATAGTGTGGCCTAGCCCTTACTCATTCCATAGTGTGGCTAGCCCTTACTCCAACCATATATGGCCTAGCCCTTACTCTATTCCATAGTTGTGCTTAGCCCTTACTCCATTCCATATAGTGGCCTAGCTCTTACTCCATTTCATAGTGTGGCCTAGTTCTATTCCATTCCATAGAATGGCCTAGCTCTTAACCATTCCATAGTGGGCCTAGCCCTTACTCCATTTTATAGTGGGCTTAGCTCTTACTCCATTTCCGTGTGGCCTAGCCTTACCATTCCATAGGTGGCCTGCTCTTACTCCATTCATAGTGTGGCCCAGCCCTTACTCCATTCATAGTGGGCCTAGCCCTACTCCATTTCCATAGTGTGGCCTAGCCCTTACTCCATTCATAGTGTGGCCTAGCCCTTACTCCATTCCATAGTGTGGCCTAGCCCTTACTCCCTTCATAGTGTGGCCTAGCCCTTACTCCATTCCATAGTGTGGCCTAGCCCTTACTCCATTCCATAGTGTGGCCTAGCCCTTCTCCATTCCATAGCCTTTACTACATTCCATAGTGTGGCCTAGCCCTTACTCCCTCCATAGCCTTACTACATTCCATAGTGTGGCCTAGCCCTAATCCATCTTGTAGTGTGGCCTAGCCCTTACTATATTCCATAGTGTGGCCAAGCCCTACTCCTTTCCTAGTGGGGCCTAGCCCCTACTCCATTCCATAGTTGTGGCCTAGCCCTTACACCATTCCATAATGTGGCCTAGCCTACTCCATCCATAGGTGGCCTAGCCCTACTCCTTCCATAGTTGGCCTAGCCCTTACTCCATTCCATAGTGTGGCCGGGCCCTTACTCCACTCCATAGTGTTGCCTAGCCTTTACTACATTCCGTAGTGTGGCCTACCCTTACTCCATTTCATAGTGTGGCCTAGCCCTTACTCCATTCCATAGTGTGGCCTAGCCCTTACTCCATTCCATAGTGTGACCTAGCCCTTACTCCATTCCATAGTGTGGCCTAGCTCTTACTCCATTGCATAGTGTGGCCTAGCCCTTACTCCATTCCATAGATTGGCCTAACTCTTACTCCATTTCATAGTGTGGCCTAGCCCTTACTCCATTCCATAGTTTCTTTCCATTCCATTAGTGTGGCCTTGCTCTTACTCCATTTCATAGTTTGACTAGCCCTACTCCATTCCAAAGAGTGGGCAGCTCTTTAACACATTCCTAGTGTGGCCTAGCCCTTACTCCATTCCATAGAGTGGCCAGCTCTTACTCCATTTCATAGTGTGGCTAGCCTACTCCATTCCAGTGTGGCCTAGCCCACTCCATTCCATAGTGTGGCCTAGCCTTACTCCATTCCATAGTGTGGCCTAGCCCTTACTTACATTTCCATAGAGTGGCCTAGCTCTTACTCCATTCCATAGAGTGGCCTAGCCCTTACTCCATTTTATAGTGTGGGCTTAGCTCTTACCCATTTCATAGTGTGGCCTAGCCCTTATTCATTCCATAGTGGCCTAGCCTTACTATTTCATAGTGTGGCTAGCCTTACTCCATTCCATAGTGTGGCCTAGCCCTTACTCCATTCCATGTGTGGCCTAGCCCTTTTCTCTTCCTAGTATGGCCTAGCCCTTACTCCATTCCATAGTGTGCCTAGCCCTTACTTATTCCATAGTGTGGCCTAGCCCTACTCCATTACTAGGTGGCCTAGCCCTTACTCATTCCATATATTAGCCTAGCTTACTCCATTTCATAGTGTGGCCTAGCCCTTACTCCATTCCATAGTGTGGCCTAGCCCCTTACTCCATTCTAGTGTGGACTAGCCCTTACATCCATTCCATAGTGTGGCCTAATCTTACTCCATTCATAGTGTGGCCTAGCCCTTACTCCCATCAAGTTGGCTAACTTACTCCATTCATAGTGTGGCCAGCCCTTACTCCATCATAGTGTGGCCTAGCCCTTACTCCATTCCATAGTGTGTAGCCCTTACTCCATCCATAGTGTGGCTAGCTCTTACTCCATTGCATTGTGCCTAGCCCTTACTCCATTCCATAGATTGGCCTAACTCTTACTCCATTTATAGTGTGGTAGCCCTTACTCCATTCCATAGTGTGGCCTAGCCTTACTCCATCCATAGTGTGGCCTAGCCCTTACTCCATTCCATAGTGTGGCCAGCCCTACTCCATTCCATAGTGTGGCTTAGCCCTTACTCCATTCCATATATGGCCTAGCCCTTACTCTATTCCATAGTGTTGTAGCCCTTACTCCATTCCATATAGTGGCCTAGCTCTTACTCCATTTCATAGTGTGGCCTAGTTCTTATTCCATTCCATAGGAATGGCCTAGCTCTTACCCCATTCCATAGGTGGCCTAGCCTTACTCCATTTTATAGTGTGGCTTAGCTCTTACTCCATTTCATAGTGTGGCCTAGCCCTACTCCATTCCATAGAGTGGCCTAGCTCTTACTCCATTTCATAGTGTGGCCTAGCCCTTACTCCATTTCCTAGTGTGGCCTAGCCCTTACTCCATTCCATATGTGGCCTAGCCTTACTCCATCTAGTGTGGCCTAGCCCTTACTCCATTACATGTGTGGCCTAGCCCTTACTCCATCCATGTGTGGCCTAGCCCTTACTCCATTCCATAGTGTGGCCTAGCCCTTACTCCATTCCATAGTGTGGCCTAGCCCTACTCCATTCCATAGCCTACTACTCCATAGTGTGGCCTAGCCCTTACTCCACTCCATAGCCTTACACATTCCATAGTGTGGCCTAGCCCTTACTCCATTTGTAGTGTGGCCTAGCCCTTACTCTATCCATAGTGTGGCCAAGCCCTTACTCCTTTCCATAGTGTGGCCTAGCCCCTACTCCATTCCATAGTGTGGCCTAGCCCTTACACCATTCCATAATGTGGCCTAGCCCTTACTCCATTCCATAGTGTGGCCTAGCCCCTACTCCATTCCATAGTTGGCCTAGCCCTTACTCCATTCCATAGTGTGGCCGGGCCCTTACTCCACTCCATAGTGTTGCCTAGCCTTTACTACATTCCGTAGTGTGGCCTAGCCCTTACTCCATCTTGTAGTGTGGCCTAGCCCTTACTCCATTCCATAGTGTGGCCTAGCCCTTACTCCATTCCGTAGTGTGACCTAGGCCTTACTCATTCCATATTGTGGGCTAGCCCTTACTCCTTTTATAGTGTGGCCTAGCCCTTACTCCTTTCCATAGTGTGGCCTAGCCCTTACTCCATTCCATAGTGTGTAGCCCTTACTCCATTCCATAGTGTGGGCCTAGCCCTTACTACATTCCGTAGTGTGGCCTAGCCCTTACTCCATCTTGCAGTGTGGCCTAGCCCTTACTCCATTCGTAGTGTGACCTAGCCTTACTCCATTCCATAGTGGGCCTAGCCCTTACTCCT